>APFE031443755.1:0-16533 GCA_000404065.3 Pinus taeda
CCACAGACTCCATTGCCCAATGGACTAACATTATCTGCAGATTTCCACTTTAGGTACAGAAAGACATCCTTTCAACCAAACATAAGCCAAAACCCTTACTTCATAACTAGCCTAAAATCTCTATAGAACAGAGACAAACATTAAAGAGAGAGCCCTCTCTGATTACAGTTGGGCTAGAAGTTGTAATCCAAAGATTGGTTAGTGGTTACCCCGGCCGTATTCCCTTGGATTCAAAGGGAACAACCTGGGTGTTAACATTGTGGAAAGCATAAGACATGGCCTGCTGAAATGTAGCTCCAGCATTTTTAAGGCCAAAAGGCATCTTTCTATATGCAAAGGTACCCCAAGGACAGATAAAGGATGTCTTATGTTGATCTTCAGGACGGATAGAAATTTGATTATAACCAGAGAATCCATCCATGAAGGAAAAAATCTCATTACCTGCACACTCGTCGATAATCTGATCAATGAATGGCGTGGGGTAATTATCTTTGGGACAAGCCTTGTTTAGGTCCCTAAAATCGATGCATACTCGGATTGTTCCTTGCTTTTTATCTACAGGGACTGGAATAGAAACCCAATCAGTAAGAGGAAAAAGGTATATAAAAACCTCCTTTAGCAGCTTCTCTACTTCTGCTTTGATAGCTACTGCTTTCCTAGCGTTGACCGGCCGAAGGCTTTGATGAATTGGTTTGGTGTTTTCATACATCTTGATCTCATGTTGAGCTATAGATGGGTCAATGTCAGGAATTTCTTCACAAGACCAAGCAAATACATCCCGAAATTCTTTAAACATGTCGGTGTAAATTTGAATTTCTTCAGGGGAACACTCAATTCTGATGAAGAGATTCTCGATCTTGTTAGGGTCCCTAGATATGTTTATAGGTGTTGTTTTTGAAATCACTGACATATTACCTTTGGCACGAACGTGTGCTGGAGCCAAAGGGTTTGACACTGTACAAACATCACTAGAACAGAGCTCGAAGAATCTAGATTCTACTTCCTGCAATGGTGTAAATCTTCCCAAGGTCGATCTGTACCCATCATTGATTCAAGAATTGCTTCTTCTGAAGGTAAAACTGAATCTAAGCAGTCCAAAGCAAAGGTAGAATCAAGGCTCCAAGCGGGGACCACATCACCATCTAACTCCTCTTCGGAATAAGGATTAGAATGGTCATCTGTAGAGTTGACGATAGACCGATATCTAAGCTCAGCTCCAAATATAGGAACCGCCATTCCATTCTCTTGTCCTTCAACTAATGTGGTCGTAGGTGAAGGCAAGGTCCAAGGGTCTGAAAAATGACGAGTTCGAAAGAACCCATCTCGAGAAAACTCCTTAGATGATGAAATGGGATTGATTTCAGCGATAGGAGAGGGAAACTCAAAAGTACACATCAACGAGGAATACATCCCTACTCCTAGATTCTCAGTAGGCGGACGAGGGTTATCCACTAAAGCAACAGTAGAGTCGAATCTTGGATGAGGATCAACTGGACAATAATCCAATTGATCAACCTTTACGATTTTCCCCTTATGAGCAAAGAAAATGACACAAAACAGAGTCGAAACAACAGTGTCCATTTCGTATACCCAGTTCCTTCCTAGGAGGAGATTATAGTATAGGTTAGCATCTATGACTTCTACTTCAATATTAACGACCTTCCCCCCAACACATATAGGAAAGGCCGGGATAATCCCATGCGGCTTATGACAATGACCATCGAATGCAGTCAAGACGGTAGGTGAAGGAACAACCGAAGTTGATCCAATAGCCTTCCAACATGACATGGAGATGATGCATGTGGAATCCCCTTCATCAATACCGGTACGAAAAATGTTAATTTTTCGGTATGTAGACTTTATCTGAAAAGCCATGTGATGAGGGAGTCATTTTTTGACATTTAACATGTCGAAAGTGAGCACTAAAGAATTAGTTGGATCAACTGCCCCAATCACGGAAAGTAAATAACTTCTCTGAGCCGGAAACGACTGGAGAACCTCTAAAGTGGACATGGCGCACGGACTTTGAGGTAGATCCTCCACAATGGAGTAATTCTGGGTGGCCCTTGCATTAGGATTAATAGTCGCGCGTTTAGCGGAACCTTTTGGTATCCGTGGTATAGTCTCAACAGGGGGTCGCTCGATATGAAGGCCAGTACTTTCGGGAACAACCTTATCCTTGGAAGTTAAGGCTTCACCATAATCACGTGACCGAGTAGCCACATGGATGTTAGAACCCACCATGAAAACATTGGATGATTTTTCCCCTTCCTGGTTGCTCCCTGCGGAGGTTCCAGGGTTTGAACTCACGCCAGGAAGAAGTTGTCGCCCTTGGGGAAAAGGGTTGGTTAACACAACTTGGGAACTAGAAGTCCCTTGCTACCCTAATAAGCGTTGAGCATCTTCAATCTTTGGGCAAATATGAGTTAAATGGTCTCCACTGCACAACTTGCATGGAAACTTGACTTTCTTTTTTGACTCATTTCTACCACCACCAGCATTATTGCCGGATTTATTTGCATCAGGCTTCCCATCCTAGTTCTTTTTCTTACCTCGTCCTTTCTTTTTCCCATTGGAATTTTGATTTCCTTTAGGGTTATCAGATTCAATGGCATTAACCGAATAAGCTTGGGAAGTTGAAGGGTTAGATGATGTGACTTGGTTGTTAGAAGCAGTTTGTAGAGACAACTGCTGCAATTGATTCAACAATTTCACCGTATTCGTGTCTATCAACCTGACAATACCATCAACGTGGGGACCTGGCTTCGACTTAGCTACGTCAACCTTAGATCCAGGAGCATATAGCAAGTACTTTTGTAGGATCCCAGACTGAGAGTAGATCAATTCTAATTGTTGGGCCCCAAAAATGGCTTGCTCCTCAGAATAGACCCCAGGCATGGAGACATCTTTGGAGATCTCAAGTATCAAAGACTTCAAAAACCACTCTAGATGGTACTCTGGAGGGATATCAGCTTTAATGAGTCTCTTTCTCCGTATTTATTCCTGAATATGATCATAAATGTGAGTTACCCTATCCTGACGAAAAGTGCGAGTAGTTCGGTTCCGACATCATACCGGATGGGCAAGTGAAAATGGATCAAGAAAATATTGGCTAAGTCGGCAAATGATGTAAAGCTTCCCCCAGGCAACTCTATATACCACTTGGCTGTGTTACCAGTCAAGGTGCGTTGAAATAATCTCAACCTAACCGAGTCATCGATCAGGGAGTTCGATGAGCACCACAAGTGGAACGTGGTTACATGGTCGCTCGGGTCGTCACCACTTTTCCCTTTGAATTTTGGAATGTCCGAAGGGATTTTAGTTGGGACTGGAGCCCATGCCAGATTTTACTTGATGGGGTTGTTAGTTAACTTAGTGAGGTCTGGCAAGTTTAACATTGCGAAAAACAGAAGTCTAGGAGGAGCTTGGGGATTCCACCCTGACTGGTCGAAACTCCCAAAGCTCTAAAAAGATTGGCCTAGATTTTGGAAGGCACGAGGCTACCCGAGGTAACTAGTAAGACCCGCTGAACCAAAAGGCAAGCCTTGTGATCCAGATAAACTCGGAGTTTGACCAACTTTGGCCGTATATCCACCATACCCAGCAAAGTTTCCTCCTAAATAATTGTAAGGGGTTGATAACCCCTGATATGGATTCCATGCCGAAGCTAGGGGAGGAATGCTTTGAAATGAACTAACCGTGGTATACGACCTATTCCCATATTGGCCGAAAAATAGATTCCCAGTTCCGACACCACTGAGCCCACGGTTATTCCAACCTTGGAAAGGATTGATACTTTGTCCTGCAGAAGAAAAAGGCATGGATCCTATTGTAGGGTTGCAATGTGGTATATGACCACCTCTGAATGGAAAACCTTGGAACGAAGCCAATCCGCTCATCATGGACCTGACGACCCTGAACGGAGCTGAAGGAATGCCCTGTGAATGGGTGCCAAATGGGAAGAATCCAGAACCAAAATCATTGGTTTGGGAATTTCCACTCGTGGATGGAATGGAGGTATACCCGACAAAAGATGTGATAGCAAAAGATCTGAATAAAGAGACAGAGGGGATGGAAATAGTTCCTCCCCCTTGTACAGATATGGGAGTTTGTACAGTCATAGCACTTGTAGAAGACATGCTTCCATTAGTGGTCATCAAAGGTAAGCGCGTAGCGTAACCTAGACTTGACGGTCTATGTGTCGGAGTCCCAACGTATTGCAATACATGTGGATGACTAGATGGTAGGGGAGAATTTGGAGCCACTAATGACTCTGAAAGTTCTTCTACCTCTATATTATTCTCCGCTTGTAAGCGAACTCGAGAAAGAACTGGAGTGTTCCTCTCTTGTTCCGCGGAAGTACCGGGCCTTGCTTCAATACTAATGCCCCCGAGAGGAGGATCAATCCCCAATGCGTCAATTGCCGTGGGACGAAACCCACCGGTATTATTACCTCTGCGCCTTCTCAGAGAAGGCTCTAAACTCGGTGGTGAAAGACCACCAAGTCTTCGAGACCATCTAGGAGATCGGTCAGCCACTTTGAAATTTCTGATTAAGATCTAACTAAAGACTCAAAAAATTGAAAGCTAGGCCAACTAGGAGCATAGAGCACACACTATAAAGTCCCTAAAGATACAGCTAGTCAAACAACTTCCAAGTATTTCCACTCTGGGTGATTAGGATCAGACACCAAAATACAAGATAGTGAAAAACAAGGGGCCTTCCGAAGATAGTCTGGGATGATGAGGGCCTAGGCCTATCAGCGAAGGTAACAGAGGAAGTTACGCAGACCTCCTAACAATAGCTTGCGTCGGTGCAAGCCCCCAAGCTTCGAAAGGGTGCCCTCCAATAGTACTGTCGATAGTGATACAACGTGAACATCAGGTGCCACGGGATTCCCCTCTGCAGCCACCTATGTAGTTCCCTAGGAATAGCAACTATGGATACCAACTCATCGCAGAAGCCAGGCGGAACAGTCGTGAGGTAAGTTCGGGCAAGTAGGAGAGGGGGTATCTCTCTTCCCTTTCTTCACAGACCCTCGTGATTAACTCCCATATCCGAAGCTTTCCTGGTCTTCCTAACGCTATTGGATTTTCTCTCGTTATTCAGACTCATATGTTTGACGTTTAAAATGGCCTTGGAGACTTAACTCTCCACTCGCCTAATCCAAGGCCCTAAAATCCTAAAATTGTTGGTGTATTTAACTTAAAAGGAAAAGTTCTAGTGAATTTTAGTTAGCACTTAATTTTAAGGGTTGTTCTTTAAGTCAAGGGATGATGGAAGTGAAACTAGTGGCGTTTCTTCGATGCAAAAGAAATTAATAAAACCCAACTATATTCATGTGCACTTGTCATTGTTTTTAGATGAAGAGTAATTTCTACAGGGTTCGAAAGGAAACTTCTCATGAAGCATATCGAGAAACAAGACGTGTTTCTTTATTACAGACAGATAGAATGTACAAAAGTAGTAATGTCACCTAAGTAACCTTTCGCAAGCTCCAAGAAAATCTTCCTTTTGGATTCGTCCAGCCTCAAGCCTTTAGCATATCTCCTTCCAAGACTCACTCCATGATTTCATAACTAGTAGATGAACATCAACACACAAGGAAACAAGAGTTTCCTGTACAAATGGGGGAAGTGCAGAAGGAACAAGGGTCTTCAGACCTGGTCAGGGGAAAAATTTCAGTATAATAACCTTTCTCTCTCTTCTCTCCTCCCTTAGGCCCTCCCTTTGATGTCTTTATATACCACTCCCAAAGTAGTTTTTTAGTTATGATTTGGTTGGGAACAGTTGGGCCGCGGGCACTAACAGGTGATCCGCAAGTAAAACCCGCGATCTCTGCCCGAAAATAAGGATTTTTATATTTTTGTAAGTGTTTTAATACATATACGCGGGTTGGGTATATGTTGACCCGCGTATACACTCGTTTAACTCAGGGCAATGTCGCGTACAAGGAATAAAACACTGTTTTTTATAATTTGGGACTAGGTCTCGAAGGAGGGGTTGCCCTAGGCCATGAGTGCAACATCACAAACCATAATAGTGAGATTTGGAGCTACAACATTCACTGAACCAATGTGTATACTCTTCTTCTCTTCACTGAACCTGCGTACGGATCTATAAAGGATAATTCGCTCTTTCAGATATTCAAAAACACTAATTAACCAAGATTATCATTGTTATAGATCAAGCAAGCACCACATAAAATAGACCAAAATCATATAAAGATACTATCATTCAAGCTTAAAGATTATGACCCATAAATAGAACTTATCCTTCTTCTTTGCTTATCAAATTTTCTTTTGCCACTTACAATGTCTAGATGGAATATGAAATGCTACCATTCATTTCATCTAAACACTAAAAACAAAACTCAAGACAGACATAAAGCACTTTCACTCACCAAAAGGAAACCAAATGAAAAGCAAGTTCAAGAAAGCAAAACAACACTTTTCACAAAGTTCTCTTCAAAGTAGCAACAAAAAAGTCTTTTAAAAAATGCTCTCAACAAAACTGAAAATTTGCGATTGAAACAATAAGCAAGAAACACTTTTGCAAGTAGACAACATACAATGAATGAAAACTCAACAAAAACAAATGTGTTTAAAGATGATTTTTGACAATCGAAAGCAGCAATGAAAGATCTAGTAACAAAGACCAAAAAAGATCAAAAAGGCAATTTCAAGAAAGCATCAATTGACAACTTTGATAAACAAAGAAGTAAATGGTCACAAAAAGCGGTTTTGTCAAGCAAACAAAAAGTCACCAAAAGCAAAATTCAACACAAAGATTGATAACAATCTTTCTGCTCTGATAAACCAGAGCAGCCAAGATTCTAGCAAGAAACCTTGCGTGATTTTAGCAAAAAGATGATGACACTTGCAAACACAACAAGACCAATACTCCTTATAATCAAAGAGAAATCAGAGTAAGATGCTTGCTATAAAACAAACAATTGATACTAGCAAAAATGACTATTTCAAACTGACTCAAAACACCAAACAAACTTCAGAGACACAAAAATTTATAAATCGTGAAAGTTACAAGATATACACGACTGTACTTAAGTGCAGATTGCAGGTATACGCAACTGTGCCTGAGGAAACTTGAGTATATGCGGGTTTACTTCAGGAAACTAGCGTACGTATGCTTCTGTAACTAAGGAAAACATCGTATATGAAAGATTTCAAGAAAAATAAAAAACAAACTGAAGAAACTGGTAAAACTTAGAAGTCAAGAACAGACCAGACAGTAACAACAAACCAACAAGCAACTGAGCCCTGATTGGCTTGACAAACACCGAAACTAGGAACAACATGATTGTTGTCCCCAGCGGAGTCACCAATTCTGTTGAGGGGTTTGCTCCCCTAGGGCTTTTGGGTGGAAATCCTAGTAGATTGAAAGTTGTCTAAACAGAGAAGCAAGCATTCACACAGCCATTATGCTATCAAAAGCAAATTCTAAAATAAGAAGGACGTACCTCAGGTCCTACGTTCGAGAAGTTCCTCAAGGGTCCAAACCCTTCTTCAGGTCCCTTTCGCTCCTTTCTCCTATAATGCAACGAATTCTAAAGAATACAACAGTATATGGAAAAAGACTTATATAGAAATCATCTTTATGTTATAAACGAAGGAAGTTAGTTATGAACTTTAAACCACCATTCACATGTGAAATTCAAACATGAACATCATAAACATAAAGAAGAAGCATATCGGGAAACAAGACGTGTTTCTTTATCACAGACAGATAGAATGTACAAAAGTAGTAATGTCACCTAAGTAACCTTTCACAAGCTCCAAGCAAAGCTTCCTTCTGGATCCGTCCAGCCTCAAGCCTTTAGCATATCTCCTTCCAAGACTCAGTCCATGATGTTATAACTAGTAGATGAACATCAACACACAAGGAAACAAGAGTTTCTTGTACAAATGGGGGAAATGCAGAAGGCACAAGGGTCTTCAGACTGGCGAGGGGAAAAATTTCAGTATACTAACCTTTCTCTCTCTTCTCTCCTCCCTTACGCCCTCCCTTTGATGTCTTTATATACCACTCCCAAAGTAGTTTTTTAGTTATGATTTGGTTGGGAACAGTTGGGCCACGGGCAGTAACAGGTGATCAACAAGTAAAACCGGCGATCTTCGCCCGAAAATAAGGAGTTTTATATTTTTGTAAGTTTTTTAATACATATACGCGGGTTGGGTATATGTAGACCCGCGTATACACTCATTTAACTCAGGACAATGTCGCGTACAAGGAATAAAACACTGTTTTTTATAATTTGGGACTAGGTCTCGAAGGAGGGGTTGCCCTAGGCCATGAGTGCAGCATCACAAACCATAATACTGATATTTGGAGCTATAACATTCACTGAACCACCGTGTATACGCTTCTTCTCTTCACTGAACGTGCGTACGGATCTATAAAGTATAATTCGCTCTTTCATATATTCAAAAACACTAATTAAACAAGATTATTAGTGTTATAGATCAAGCAAGCACCACATAAAATAGACCAAAATCATATAAAGATATTATCATTCAAGCTTAAAGATTATGACCCATCAATAGAACTTATCCTTCTTCTTTGCACTAAGGTTCCTCCTTTATTCAGATCCAAATATGCACCATAACCCAATTACCAGCATTCAAATCTACCACTTTTTTAGATATTCAATGATAATTCAGATGATCCTTTGCGAGAAGATCTCCTTCCTCTTTTATAGTCTTAGGCCTTCCTCAATACCAAGTTCCAAAACCATAACATTTCATTACCATGAAACCAAAACTAGGGATCAACACATCTGACGAGTCGCCATGGTCCAAAACCATAGGTTCAAATCCCAAGGACTAACTACCATGGACCAAAAGTAAGTCGTAACGTATAACCCATGTGTATACTCGTCTTCATCTAGATGAACCTGCGTGTATGTCTTTTTCTTTTTTGTGAGTTCCTGAACTGAGATCTGCCACTAGTGTGAGTTGCCATCAAGTACAACACCTGTACCATAGTGCCAAACCAAAACATAGTAACAATAATTTTTTTTATAAAATTGAAAACCAGTTTTCCAACAATAAGCTCACTTTCCCTTGACCATTTACATAAACTAAGGACAAATCACTATACTACATTTATATCATCATCAATAAATAAATTTTAAAGTATTGTCAGAACAACATCACAACTACAACCTTCTCCAATACATTTATATCATCATCACTAAATAAATACAATTCTAAACTATTCTCATAACAACATTACAACCTATAACATTCTCCAATACTTAAAAATTTAAGAATCTTTATGATAATTATAAGAATTTTTTTTTTTCTTTTTTCTCTTTCCATCCTTCAATCGACACAAATATTCTATTAATCAAAAATCATTTTCAAAATTTAAATGAGACTCAACTAATTTATCAACCTGATTCATAGCATTCATGCTCATAACCACTCATAAATAGTTTAACCACAACAATGATCACAACAATAGTAATAATGAGTCTTCAATATCCTTTCCTTCTCATGACTATATTCTCTTTATGGTATGAAAGACTAGCTAAGGGATTTCAAAGACTTTCAACTAGTTCTTAAGGTTCCTCATCTTTCCATTATATTCTAGATTTTCGTGCAAGCTTAAAAATTTTGGTGCAAGCTTAATAAGTTATGAGCGCTGTGAAAATTAAAATTATTATAGTATACGGAATATTATACGGAATAAACATGATGAAAATTTATACGGAATATTAAAATACAACGTTTAACAAAATAGTATTTGGCCTCCTCTTTAAACATACATAAAAAAAAATGGTAAACCGAAAAACTATGAGCATAACCACATTTGAAATCAGTATTGCGCAATGTCCCAACCCATATAAGTAGATAATCAGGGAATGCCCTAGGGTGCAAATCCCATATTTACACGAACGTATTCGCGTTTACTACGCCTGGTCAAACTTAAAAGTCCAAAAGTACCAAAATTTGGACATGAGATTTCTATGGAAAATGGTTAATCCCGTTGTGTTAATTATGAAAAGCTCAAAGAAACATTTAAAAAGAGGGAGACATTGAGGCTATCTACGACTGAAAGTCATTCCTGCATAGAGGGCACTCAAGTTTAGAGTAAAACCACCGAAAAATGCAGTTTCGATGAAATAGGTGATTGCAAGGCAACCGTTTTGCATCGTCTCCTGTGGATAGCATATCATGACAAATAGCACAAATACCATCTCCTGTGCCAACAGATTGGACTGGAATGACAACTGTTGGGGAAGAGTCAACAGCTGCCAGAGCAGCAGCTAAAGGATAACTCCCATGGAGAGCAATGTATCGCGCTCGCAAATGAGGATGAAGATCAAAACGTTCACCCCTGATTTCCATAGAATTAGCGGCATTACTATTTCCTTCCAAGAGTTGCAGTACCTTCTGACCATCTTCAAAACTCCCACTCCATGCAACTTGCTGGCTCCACACATTTCCGTCTTCCCGACTCCAATCTACGATAGTTCGTACCAAAACAATATTGACGTTTTCAGCCATTGTTTGGCCACTGTAGTTGCCAGGACGCCATTCATAGTTGGGTTTCTGTCGAATGTCATCTAATTGACTTACACATACATTATCCCAAATGTTCTCCAATTCCCACCCATCTCCGTTCCGTCTGCCAATCCGTCTAAACGCTACGCTTGAGATCAAGTGCTGCTCAACAATACCTTCACTTTCCCTGGATGCCGATTCCTCATGTGAAAGGCCATCGGTTGCGGTGGAAGGTACATATCTCTCCAACAACGTGCCGCTATTTGACGCTTTATCTATGTGTCTATAAGCCCGCTGATATATTTCTTTCAAAATAGATATTTCTTTCGCAAAATTTTTATTTTGAGTGTCGCTTTCAATGTGTGATTCCGCCATCTCGTCACTTACTGACTTTTTATTTACAATATTCAGTATATGCTGAGGAGTTCCCGCGATCACAACACATTAATCGGAAGACCTGCGATATTGACCCGTTAGGTTTTATATTTCAATTTAGACGAGTTAATATAGTTACCTTTGTGTTATTGGTCCCACGCCGACCAAAGAAGGCTCACTTTGTTACCCTTACTTTGTCCTCAATTGTATTTCGGTCTCAAAAGATAATTCGTTCATAGGCGGTCACTTATCCTAATCCAAACTTATTTCAATCTTTTGAGTGGTCTACTGAGTAGTAAGTCAAAATAGGTCACATATTTCTTATATAGGGAGGAATAGAGGAGGAAACCACAATAAATCTGAGTAAAGTTATACGATTAAATGGAATCAAAATAATAAAAAATAGATGTGTTAATCTTAGTTGATACAAACATTATTCACACTTCGTAAATTTAGGTTATATGTGAATTAAACTGTAACTTAATGTGGAAATAATTATCTCTCACTACCTCATAGCAATAGAGGAAATAGTGCTTTGTTATTAGAGAAGGATAGATAAGTTTACTTAATAAATTGTTGTTGTCAACATGCCATAGTGACCCCTAGAGCATGCTTCACAAATGTTGTCCATAACTTCCTAGCATAACATATTATTAATTCACCCTCGTGGTGCCTCTACTTCTTGTAGCTAACTGTTGGTTTAATATTGACTTAATCAATTTTCTTCTTTAACAATGTGCAATACACCTATAATATGCAACCTCATCAGTACATATACACGAGATATATAGGGCGAGAAACACTTGGCTTAACACCTACAAATCATCAACATATAAGAGAAATATAATTTACATAAAAAAGTTCAAGCACTTGGCTAAACACAATAAATCGACTTGGAGCCACACACAACATAGCTTACAACCTCAACTAGTGTGATGCCTCATTTGCACCTGATTGCAACACTCCTTGCAATGCAATTCTCAAGCACCCCCTATTAGATTCGATGACCAAATGGGAACCTACGTATGGAACTAGTACTCATCTCCAAACACTAAATTTATCTAGGGTCGAAACACCACATTTGTCTCAATCACTAAAAATTTTGACCAATCGACCAAGCTTCAAAGTTCTATCTAATTCGGCGACCAATATTACCAAATTTTCATTCTTGCAACCAAAATCAACAATATATGGGTGAGAAATAAACAAATTTCACTTTAGACCTATACACCTAATATTGAGCAAGAAAACAACATATTTTTGGAAAGAAAAGGCAAAATTTTGTTTAAGATCCAAACATCAAATTTCAATGATGTGAAAACCAAATTTCGGGGAAGAAAGCAGCAAAATTTAGGTTGTTTTGTATGTTCCCTTTGTAGACCTACCGAAGTCGCTCAACTATAATCCACTCAGTGCCCAAATGAACTAAACCAAATTTTTCCATGTTTACGTATGTCTCTGCCTACTCATTCTATAAGCTTCATGTTCTCCTATTGGCAGAGTCCTCTCCCGCTCACCATGTATGTTATATATACATGAAAACTAGTCATGTGCCTTGTGTGCGCAACCTCATGGACTTGACGTCCTCTCCCAGTCAACGAAATTTTCATCCTTAGAAAAGTTATAATCAGCAACCCCGTACTCAAAATGTCGCGAACCAAAGCATTCATGCAAAAATCCATCTCCAAGTCTCCATGAGAATACCAAAGGTCTGAAGCCTACTCTATCAACACAACATTCAACAAGCATTCTCACTATCCAAAGCTATGATGTGAGAACTATTGCCTCCTACTCATTCCATAATGCCTCAAGTTGATACTACCATCACGCTAATCATTAAAACATTTAAGGGTTGATCTACCTATGAATTTTTCTATCATACTCCAACATAAATATGTCATATCTTTTCACATTGATATCCCCCAAGTTTTGTACTAGTTAGGTATATAATTTAACGATCACACACATCCCATCAAAATGTGCATCCTCATTCCATCATCAATCATTTTTTTGGCATTCTTATCACTTCCTCATCCAAAATAACTGCAACAAAAATATAAATGATGTCCATACAAACTACCTCATACCCAAGTAGATGAAGGTATCCACGGGAAAACAAATCTTCAAATAAATCATGTAATCCTTTCGTTATCCCTCAATTCTTGCAACCTCACCTCAAGATTTTCTATCAAGTCTAATTTGAATCCACTGCTCCTATGGTCAATCAAATCGCTCCATCCCTCATCTCCTTCAAAAATGAAAACTCCTCTCACATCTCTATGATGGAGTTTGTGTCCCCATTTTCCTCAATAAGTCATCCACGTTATTATATATAATTTACAACTGCTAGCAGAAGTATCTTTCTTAAACCTAGTGCATTGGTTTGGAACAAGAGAAAGAAAGGAATATAAAGTTTCCCTTAGAGAAATTGAAGAATGGAAGGAGGATTAATTCAAATTTCTTGGAATGTTTTCTCTCCTCTCGTTTTGTAATATCCAATCGTTGCTCCAATTGTTATAATTAGAACCTGCACATAAAATCAACACAAGCCAAATATCTACAACATCTATGTAGCATTATCCAATTACTCTACTTAATGGATGAGCAAGGCATTGAACTATATGAATGTAAACATAACATAACACATATAGAAAAACAAAGTACTTTTTGTATAAATATGAATAGGAGAGAGTTTACAACCAAAAATAGTAGTTGATCTTGTAGAAATCTCCCCATGTTGACTTGTCCTTCCTTGTCACAAAGCACACCTCAATGTTTCTGTAAGACATGAATATATCATGCCTTTGGATTCAAGGAATGAACATGCGGGTATGATCAAACTCCAAAAACGAACCTTGATGTTGTAAATGGTTATAAATTTATAGGAGAGGGGTGGTAGTTTTACGAATTCTTATCCATTTTCCAATATAGGCTTGAGATCCACTTAAAATGGGATGATGAGCTCAAGGGGCAATAGGTGAAATACCCAAGGTAGGGTTAGATAAGATTCAAACTTCTTATGCAAGGTAAATGGTGAAAACAACTCCTGGAAGCTTAGCGAAGAGGAAGCTTCGACATCCTTTTTAAATTTCTTATATTTCTAGAACCAGCACACCCCTAACAAGGGACATCCTATTGCTAATCAACGTTGGTATAAAAGGAAGCAACCTCATCCTCAACACGGGTCCCTAAAGGGGTAGGGTGTGTCAATCCTTAAAAGAACTGATTTGAAGTAGTTAGTCTCAGGAAACTCAGGAATTTGGAAGAGCCATGCTTAGTGCTTTGTGTAGGGATGATGACAACATGTTCAGGGATGATGATTTATTCAATTTGTAGGCTTATTGACTAGATGTGATAAAATTTTGCATGATAGATTGCCCCCAAAAGCGCAATGTTAGAAATGGTAGCTGATGATTGAAGTGTTTTACTTTATGACAACCTCATATCAAGAGGAACTAGTCAAGATCAACATTTTTTATAGTACATTTACATCATGATATCTTTTCTGAGGGAGGCATAACCATGCTTAGCATATAAGCTAAAATTACATGTATAATGATGAAGAAATCACATCCGTTGATGACAAAGTGTGGAACCATGATTGGATGACTATTTTTATGATCATATCTATCACACCTTTTAATCTTGCATTAATGCTAAAATCAAAACCCAGATGGATGAAGCTATATATGGGGTCTTCTATCTCGTTCCCTCGATTTTCCATTGTCCGAGTCTAACCATGAGAAAAAATGATCTGAAGTTGAACATGGTAGACACTAATTGATTATCAGAAAATCATGTAATCCATTAACAAACATGAGAAAAATCATTTCTTTTGTTAATGTATCTCAAGGTACTACACTACAATGTGTATTGTGTGAATGAATGAGTTGAAGTTGAACACGAAACATAATATTTCGGTCAAAAACCAATGATAAAAACATGACACCGAGAATGAGGATACTTCCCATTGATGTGTGCAAGTCCCAAGGTACCAAAGGGATAGTTTGTAAGTCAACTTCATAGATTATGAGATTATGCCAACATGGAGCGACCCATCACAAGAGGGCCTTGATGTATCCCCTACCAATGACACAAAACGGGCATCATGATTTGAGATAAAATTATACTGATATGGAGATGGTTCAAGAATGACAAACTTAGAATGAAAAATTATGAGTATCATAATAGATATCAACTAAATGACTTCTCTTGAACATATTGGTGAAATTGAATGGAGACGAAAGCATTGACCTAAAACCAAAAACCAAGGATTTGACATTATATGATGAATAAAAAAACAAGCATATTTTCCAAAAGAAACGCCACCAAGATGAAGTGGAATAATGTCATGTTCAAGGACTAATTGTTGCTATTAGTAGGTAGAGTACCTTGTTTTCCCAATTTTCCCAGCCATTTCTGGTCAGTACCTCTTTATATTTCAATAATCTTGAGGACGATAACATATTCCTGATCTGCAAGTTCATCATTTGGATGAATCCCTTTGATTATTTTTAACGAACCTTGAGAACGAGTGGCTTAGTCCCATGATGTTTGAAAATTCCATCATTATTTGATGCTTTCACGAGTTTAGTGAATGTCTAATTACACTACAAGAAAAAAATTTCATTGGTTTGGGTCATGCTTGTGACGAACCTTTAAGGTTCGTCACCAATGTCTCATATGGTGATGGTATTTAAAAAATCATTGTTGTAAATTTGTATAGTGATGGTCCTTTAGGGTTTGTCACCACCATTTTCAATGACACTTTTGGTTATGGTCATCAAAGGCGTCTCGCTAATTCTCTCTTTGGTGACACTGTTGGTGAGGGTCGTTAAAGGCCCATCACTAATACACTCTTTGGTGACACTTCTAGTGATGATATTTTATGGAACAGTCACCAATGATCTTTTTGGTTACTTTTGGTGACAGTGAATAAATGTTTTTCATCATTTATCATTACAATGATTTTTTGATGGTGCTTCATGTCTATGACAGACTTTTAAGGTCCATCACCAATGTCGCATATGGTGATGGTATTTAAAAAATCATTGTTGTAAGTGTATATAGTGATGGTCCTTTAAGATTTGTCACGAAAACCAATTTCAATGACACGTTTGATGAGGGTCATTAATTGCCCATCACTAATTCTCTCTTCAGTGACACTTTTGGTGAGGGTTGTTAAAGGCCCATCACTAATTCTCTCTTTGGGGACACATCGAGTGATGATATTTTATTTACCCTCACCAATGCTCTTTTTGGTTACTTTTGGTGATGGTCAAAAAATGTTCATCATCATTAATCATTCCAATGAGTTTTTGATGATGCTATGTACATGTTACTATATTTTTTGTCAAATTATAATGATTTAAAACCATTGTTGTGGAGACTTTTTCATTATGTGTCGAAGGTCATAGTCGTTATAATAGCCAATCAATTTGTTAAGAAGTAGTTAGTGTGTATCATTCCCCTCAAGTCATAAGAATATATTCTTCCTTTGTGTCAACACATGATTCATTTCTATTAGGTTTATTATCTAGCAAATTTCCTTTAAATAAAGTTCCACTAGTGTGTTCAGGAACTATATTATTTAATATATAATCAAGCTCTGTCAATTCTATTAATGAGA
>APFE031443769.1:0-29151 GCA_000404065.3 Pinus taeda
TCTATATAGGCCTCATACATACAATACCATGCATCATTACCATGGTTTCCTCATACCATCAACTAATACCATGGGCTCCTTACAACATTATTAACTACTTGTGGTCCCTTACATGACATGGGTTAACCACCTTATTTATTACTATGGCCCATTCCATTATTACATTATTACCTTAGGTACCTTGGTACCCCCTATTATCCCCCCTAGGTATATAACACCATTGCAGAGGAAGAACCTTTTCAACAATGGGGCTTTCACATTATTGGAGAAATTTTCCCACACTCATCAAAGAAGCACCACTACATCTTAAATGATATAGATTATTTCACATGGTGGACATAAGCAGTTCCGCTCAAATAGGTGAGCGATCAGGAAGTCATTAGCTTTCTGTAATAGAATATCATTTGCAAGTTCAGAGTTCCTACGTCACTTGTTTTTTACAATGAAACATACTTTTCATTGTTAAGACCTTATGGTTTTTCAATGGAAAATGGTATCATATTGAAGCATTAAGCTAATTACTATCCGTAGGGGAATGGTCTTGCTGAATCCATGAACAAAAACCTTATTTGCATTATCAAAAAGACCATATTCTTTGAACAACGAAACATGCACTCTGCTTTGGTGAATTCCTTATGGGCTAACTGAGTCACGCCAAAACCTTCCTTGAACACCTCTCCTTACTTTCTGGTGTACGGAAAAGAAGTCATCCTCCCACCGAACATCTACTTCCCACTCTCCAACTATCACAAGAATCCCAAGGCAAGCCTTATATATTAGTTCAACGTAGGATGGACACACTCCATAAGCTATAGGAAGAAAGCTTGAAATCTAAAGAAAAAATTTCACTTAACCAGAGTCGTATCAAGAGGTGGTTTGACAAGAAGTCTGCAGGGAAAAATAACTTTAGTGTGGGTGACTTAGTCTTAAAGTGGGACAAAGCCCACAAGGACAACGGAAAACACACTAAGTTTTAGTCCCTGTGGATTGGGCCATTCACGGTGCATGAAAATCTTGGCCAAAACACATATTGTCTTCAATCACTTGATGAAAAAATTGAATCTCTCCCTATCAATGGCCAAGACTTGAAACAATATTTTCAATGAAAATATGGGGTTATTCCTTACACTTTGTACATAGTATTTTCTTTTGTTTCTTGTTTGATTGTTTGAATCTTGTGTTGGTTTATGTTATGTTAATAAGTGTTGTGCATGAGTATATCGTATCTTCTAAGTGTGTGTGTGGCTAAACTAAAAAGAGTCTTGAGACACTTCAACATTTGGCTAGCCTTATGTCTATTTTCCTTGTGTTGGTTACATATTTTTGGCCCATGAAGTTCTGAGGAAAGTACGATCCATCTATAAGGAGAGTTTTGGTCCAACGATGAACCCAGGTCTAGTTTGGAAACCTCATGCCTATACTCGATTTTTCTGATTTAGTGTTCTCAAGCTTATCCAACTAGTAAAAACAGAGAAGGGGAAAAATCTAAGCAAGCAAACCTAAATCAGAGGCCTCTATATGCTTCTATGAAGGAACAACCTCTTATGATCTCCATATGTCAAGATCCCTATTCCGCCCCAAAACAAATAAGTTCCAATGCACAATCCTCTTTAAATAAAATAAATAAAATTGAAAGAAGAGAAAGGCTTCCTGCGCAGAGAGGTGAAGCAAGAAAATCCGCTGGGGCATTTTCCATGCTCATTGCTAGCGGAGCAATGTTTGTGTTCCTCTGTGACTCTGTCGAGGTACTATCTAGGCCTTCTAGCAGCAGAGCAACACCAAAGATGAAAAATTATACTCTGAAAATCTTAAGATCACGAGCTACACTACCCTTCCCAACTCAAAACATTGTGATTATGCTGAATCTTATGTTGTATTCAAATGAAAAGGTATAGATGGGACCATGTCTTTTCGTGTGGTAAGTGGGAAGGCCAAAGTAATTTTCACGATGAATAAAATTCCTAGAAGAACCAAGGCCCTGCACAAAAGAAGTTAGCCAAGACAAAGTAGTTGGAGTTCAACTAATGTGTCGCCAAGTGTTTTATTTGTTGCAACACCGTCCAAAATTTTGGCTTACACTCAAATTTCGGAGCCTTCCTTGGTATTTTTCATTGTTGTTGTAAAAACTAGAGCTCATTTCATGAGCTTTCTCGTAGTTCTTTGGTCCCTTTTTGCATGTTCAGTTAACTGTCATCTTTTGGCATGTTTGAATGTCGTACAATGTTTTCGAGCCTTTTGTGATGGTTTTGAAGGTTGGTCCTTGTGTATATGAGTTTTTCCAACCTTGTAAACATATGTCACATCCATACACAAAGTCTTGAGCTATGTCGCACAAGTGTCATCACGATCATCCTAAAGCCTATCTTAAGTGTCACACTTGTCGTGAGGCAGTCACACAGAGAGAAATTATTTGTTTATGTGTTCCAATGATCTATGTTGTCATGTTGTCAAAGTATGCTATGTATGTTATCACATTCAAGGTTCATCAAAATTCATCACCCATGTAACCATTTTCAGAAAATCTTCCCAATCGAGCAACTTGGCTTCACCGAGCCCCAACTAAACAGTGCATCGTGTAGTCTTAGCCCTCTAAGTTGTGAACCTTCTTCTTGGATCTACAAGTGCATAATCCCTTTCCTCCAAGGTTTCTTCTCTGCGTAATTCATGAGCCCATCTCTTGATCTTGACCCCCATAACTGCGCAGCTGTGTCTCCCAGTCTGCCTTGAACTGCGCACTTTGCATCTTCAACCCTCAAGATTTTCCTTGTCTACTGGAACTGTGAAATGCATAGAATCCCAACTTCCCTTGGCCTCCAAAACTGCACAGATGCTTCCTCTAGTGTCACTTCCCTCAACCGGACCCCACTGCCTCCAAAAACTGTGCAGATCTGTCTTTAAAGCCTCCCCGAGTTGCACATTACACAGTCTCAGAGCCCAAGCTCTCCCCCTAACTACTGGAATTGTGCAATGTGTAGTCCCTGGGCCCCTCTCCCTAATCTGTGACATGTCCCAGGCTCAGTTCATGGATAATAAGGCATCATCTTAGACTAGGGGGTTTTCAGATTGATGTCGTCTTGTCATGAGTGAATTTTAGGAACATGTACACTATAAAGTCGTGCCGAGATGATGAAGAAGGAAGGAAGCATGCCTAAAGAATCTCTTGTAGTTGAACTCACAAGCAGATCAATCAATAGGAAGCAAAGGGACACAAGTTTGCAACTACCATCCAAGACTAAATATCATTGAAGATTATGCATCACCAAGCTATGCGGAGGTGAAGAGAAAGCATATCAAAGAATACATCTAGCACTCAGCAACAACAATGACTTGACATTTCCACATCGCCAAGCATTCCATGTTAGCAGTGTCATGTCATATCAATTCATGAGTGGTCATATGCCACATCACTATTGTGGACCATTTATATTGTATTCTAATGTATTGTAAAGTGGAAGTCCAAAGGACACACATGAATATGGTGAGCCATGTAAGTTGACAAGTCATAGGAAGTTCCACAGTCATGAGGGTAGTAAAAGAGTCACAAAGGTGAAGCATCACCCCTTGGTTATATATACCCCCCTCATTGTATGAGCAAAGGACTTTTCACCTTGGATCCTCCCATAAGGCATTAGAAAGATCAGCTAGTTCTTTGAGGAGATATGAGTGGCTTTAATGTCTCACTATTGGGGCTAGTGATGTACATTGTAAACATGTGCCTTGGAATTTTTTCTTAGTAACAGAAGCCTTTAAGGCCATCACGTTCTTCATGTATGTACTATGAATGTTTGTAAGACTACTCTATGGATGCTTTTATTTCATGTTTTCTTTCACATGTACTAAGATAATTGAACTATTTCAGTTATTTTAGTGCTTATTTACTGAGAATGTGTTATAATTCATGTTATTGTTGTCCCATCCTTGTGGACTATTCCATGGGATACTAGACAAATATTTCCATGTTTGTTGGTTGTAATGATTGTCGCATCCGTTGTGGACTATTTCGCTAGATGTTAGATGGATCCTTCTGGTTCATGTGTGTCTCTTCCTAGGTGGTACTATTATTTCTCACTTAGAGGCTCACTTTTCTCCCCCCTTTGCAGTAGAATAACCTTGACACAGTTGCAACTGCACACTCACTAGGCACACCTCCCTCACTTTTCGAAGACACCATTGCATCACTCTCTTGTGCTGATAGCTCGAACCAAGGAAAATATTTAAGGATCCAGAAACCAGGCCTTTATATTGAATGGGGCTCCTACACCAAATTGTGTGAGGTATGATTTGGACTTCATATCAAGGAGATCCCTTGAAAGTTGGCGAGTCCAACACCATCAACACTTCCCTAACATCTCACTGCAAAGTTATCATCATCACTAAGAGTAGATAATGGGACAAGTTGTTTAAATTAGTACCTTTGCATCATTTAATTACTTCCTTTTGTCATCTCTTGAATGTACATGTGTTTGGCTATAGAAATTTCTCTACACGCATCTACTATACCTCATTAATTAATTATTCATGATGAATGTTTAATTATTATATATCTTCTCCTTTCCTTTGTAAAAATCAATTGAAGGATTTTATGTTATTAGGAGTAAGAATCAACACTTTCAAAATCTCAGAAGTTTTTGGATTGTACAAGTGTTAACGGTTTGATTCATTGGTCTTCCAATTAAATTAAATCCCTCACTTGGATTCTTTGGCACGGTTCTCGAACCTAGAACTGTCTTCAAAGATACAACATCATATTGGCACCATTTTTGGGGAACAAAGTTTGAAGTTCATATCCCTGCGACAATGATAAGACTTTCCTCTTAATGGTGAATAAGTGGTTAGCAGGCTAAAATCCTTCACTTGGCAACTTCATAAATTAAACTTGGCAACTAGATCTCACTTTGATCCTCAAATTTCCACTCCATTATCAAATCAAGAAAGACTTGTGAGAATTGCCTGTCTTAGAAGAATACTTGAAGCTTCCATTTCTACCTCTTATCGTCATAGTTTGAGAATTTCCATCTAATTCCTATCCCTATTGAATTATCATATTTACCACCTAAAGTAATACAAATCCTTTCTAAGGGAGTGGATCTACAATCTGCTTTATTATTTCATCAACTTGATCCTCTGAGCTTCTTGTCCCCCTTTCAGAATCATTTAACACAAAATCAAAGCTTGAAATTGAGTTGCCTAAAATTAAACCTTTTGATTTCATTTCCTAGATCATACATACTTATCCTTATACTTTTGCTAAGCCTCAAGAGGAACTTAAAATCTAAACAAATCCTTTAGCTTTTGAATATCAAGAAAAGATTGTTCCTAAAGTTCAAAAGTTAATTGTTCATCCTTAGTTTCTAAAAAATCATATAGTTTCAGATCAATCATCTCCTAATAAATCTTATCTCCTATATAGATATCTTTACCACAACAACAAATGGTTGGATTTATACCAATTGTTGCAACTTGGTATGCAACACTAGTATTTCCACCAACAAATCAAATTAATTATTTTCCTTAATGATACTTGAAACATCTACCAAGATTTAATGGAGAAACAGGACCATCAACAGAGAATCATCTATCTTCCTTTCTTGACTTTGTAGACAATATGAACATAGAACATGAAGATGTTTATATGAGATTGTTTGTTCAATCACTAGAGGGAAACACCAAAATTTGGTTTAGACAGTTATGTGAAAATTCTATAAATTCATGGACATAATTAACAAATATCTTCATAAACCAATGGGGAATTAAAAAAGATCATGTTTATTATCTGATGGAATTTGATGATTTAAAAACGAATCCGGTGAACCCGTTGCAGAATTTATTAAAGGTTTATCAATATTTACAAGAAGATGCCACCAGATTGTAAGCCTATAGTTGTTGCAGCTAAAGTTAGATTTTCTAAAGGATTATATGGTGATTTTGCTTTAATGTTAAGAGAAATACAATTTGAAACTTTAGCAATATGCAAAACAATTTAATTGAGGTAGAAGCTAATAGGACAACATTAGATAAATTGAAGGCAAGGCAGAAAAAGAAGAGAGGAAATTGAAAGCTAAAGAAAAGAGTGGTCATCATCAAATAATAAAGAAGAGGAACACAAAATTGATGAGATAGCTTCGCCATTCAAAAAATTGTCCAATTGAATTTCAAGGATGGAAACTCAACCGAGAGTACCACAACAGAATGTAAATAGACCTCTAGGACAATAGAAGAGACCTTTTCAGCCACAAATCTTGCAGAGAGAGAGACGAAACAATGACCAACAAATCCAACCTCCATTAATGATTGATGATCAAGACCCCGAGGAAGTAATACCAGTTGTGACCAATGATATCAATTAATTTAATGACCAACCATATGAAAATGCTATTGTTCCTGTTAATCAAATTCATCCTCTTGTTCAAAATAAAGAATCTTCTGAAATTTCTAAATATCAAGCTTTTTTTAAAATTTTTTATTCTTGAGTTGAATAGAAGATATGAATTGAGACCCGGACAAGGCCCATGTAGATCTACAAAAAATCTTACCTTTATTGTCCCACGAGATAAAGCTACCGAAACATCATTTGTTCAACCTCAAATCCAGCCATAAGACCAACCAACTATGGAAAAATTTGCGCCTCCTATTTTAAATGTGGAAAAAGAATTAGAAAGGGTCAAAATTCCAAATCCTTTATCTTAACTTTCAATAAGTCTAGGTTATAGGCAACAAGTTTCCAAATGGATACAATCTTCAAGTGTAGATGCTGAAGGGGATATAATTAGCCTACAAGATGAGAAGCCTTATGTGGTTTTTGTGCCTAGTTTGGATATGGTAGATGAAAGTGTTCCACCTTTCTATGTCACACTAAAAGTTCATGATTTTCTTTTGTACAAATGTATGTTAGATTTTGGTGCTTCTCACAATTTAATGCCTAAATTTATTATAGACTAGCTTCAGTTGCAAATCACTAGGCCCTATCATGGCTTGTATACATTTGATTCAAAGAAGGTGCCATATTTGGGGTTAATCAAAGATCTAGTTGTCACCCTTGCCCATATTCCTGTGAAGAGCATAGTAATGGATATAGTAGCGACAAAAATTCCTCCTAAATTTGGTATGCTATTATCAAGATCCTGTTGTGCTAATCTTGGAGGAAGTTTACAAATAGATATGTCCTGCGCTACCATCCCTGTTTATGGAGGTGAACATCTAAGATTATATAGAGAATTCATATTTATAAATATTGTCTATAATGCTAATCAAGTAGTAAATCATCCTATATATGCCATTGATCAAGATTTAGGGTATTTTATCTTGGATGCAAATGATCAGTGAAATCCACAAAACAGAATTGAAGACACTATAAATATTTCTCAATCTTCAAAGAATGATGTTTGGAAATTGTATTTTGATGGAGCCTTTTCTAGAGATGGAGTTGGAGCCGATATTGTTTTGATTTCCCCTAAAAATAAAAACATTACTCAATCCTTTAAGTTAGATTTTTAAGTCACTAACAATGTGGCAGAGTATGAAGCTTTAATTTTGGGATTAGAGTTAGCAAATAAAATGAAAGTGCAAAATCTGACAGTATTTGGTGATTCAGAATTGATAGTGAAACAAGTCAGAAAGTTTTGCCAAACAAAACATCCTAGATTAAGGGCTTATAAAAATGAAGTATGGGATTGTGTGGAGAATTATTTTCAAGCTTTTATACTTTCAGCTATTCCAAGGGAAGATAACATGCATGTAGATTCCTTGGCAGTTTCTGCAAGTACTTTCAAAATTACATATTCCTTACAACTACAATATCAAATTGAAGTTAAGTGCAGGCCTTCTATCCCTGATAACTTAAGACACTGGAAACTTTTTGAGGATGATGAGCAATTGAAGAATTTTTTGCAAACTATTGAGGAGTTTTCTTTCTCACATGTTGAAGAAGAAAACAGTGATATGATAAAGAAAATGTTGTTGATTTAGATATAAATCTGAAACAAAAAATAGTTCATCATGAAATTATACAATTGCCTAATAATTACATTCCTAAAGGATTGGTCCCTCTTGAAATGTTTTTTGATCAAAATGATGTACCAAGATCTTCATTGTCAAATTCACAACAAGAAAACATACGGGATTGCAATATTGGTACTACATAAGAAGTAAGAAATGTCAAAATCTCAGCAATATTGCCGCATGATATCATAGATAAATATATAAATTTGTTCAAAGAATATAAATATGTATTTGCATGGTCATATGAAGTTCTGAAAACTGATGATACAACTATTATTGAGCACAAAATTCCCTTGAAACTAGGAGCTAGGACATTTCAACAAAATTGAGAAGAATTAATCCCATTTTGTTGCCAATTATTGAGAAAGAAATAAGGAAGTTGTTAGATGCAAAGATCATTGTTCCTTTAAGATATTTTGCATAGATAGCTAATCTAGTTCCTGTTAGGAAAAAGAATGGAGAAATAAGACTGTGTGTTGATTTTAGAAACCTGAACAAATTGTCATTGAAAGATAATTATCCATTGACAAAGATGGATCAATTGCTTCAAAGAGTAACAAGTTCCGACGGGATTTCAATGTGAGATGGGTTTTATGGATATAATCATATTTTAGTTAGTTAAGAAGACAGAGAAAAGGCAACTTTCACAACACCATGGGGTACCTTAATGTATGCTAAAATGCCTTATGGTTTAATTAATGTTGGTGCAGAGAGCCATGGATTTGGAATTTGTTGGAAAGGTAAATAAATTCACAAATATTTACCTTGATGATTTAACATTATTTTCAGAGTTTGATGCAAAACATATCAAACACTTGAAGAAAATCTTTCAAATATGTAGAAAATTTAGGATTTCTCTTAATCCCAAAAAATTAGTATTTGTCATGATGGAAGGGAAATTATTAGGACATATTATTTCAAAATAAGGAGTCACGATTGACCCTAAAAGAGTCTCATCCATTCAATTAATTAGCTTGCCTCAAACACACAAAGAAATTCAATCATTTTTAGGGATTTTTTTTAAGAAGGGTCATTCCAAATTGTTGAGATTGTCAAAGATATGATTAATACACTAAAGAAAAATCATGAAGTTAAATGGAGTGCACAAGCTAGATTTTCATTTTCTCAAATTAAGAAAGCAATTTCAGAAACACCAGTACTTGCCAGTCCTGATTATTCAAAACCCTTTAGTATTTTATCTTTTGCTTCAAACACCACAATTGCAGCAGTTTTATTACAAAAAAATGCAGACCATCATGAGCAATCAATTGATTTCTTCAGAAAAGTTATGAGGGATGCATAACTGAAATATGACATAATTGAAAAACAAGCTTAATATGCTTTAGTGTAAGCCTTGAAAGATTTTAGAATTTATGTGTTACATTCTCCTATAATTGCTTATGTACCTAATAATGCAGTAAAGACAATGTGAAATCAACCTGATACAATGGAAAAAGGGGGAGATGGATTCCTAAGATCCTGGAGTTTGATTTGGATACCAAACTAACAAAGTTTGTTAAGGGACAAGGTCTTGCTAAGCTATTGGCATAATCAAATTAAAAAATTTTGGGCATCAATTCAATCATGCAGGTTTCAGATCTTTCAGAGGAGAAAAATCCACAAGAACCTTCTTTTGGTTCAGAGGAGAAGAATCCATGAGAACCTTATTCCAGCTCAGTACCTATACCACTTCCTTTGCATATTGATGAATTTTTTTTATTGTCAGATTGGTAAAAAGACATTGTACATTTCCTGTGTGATTTTGAATATCCTTTGGAATTCACAAGGAATCGATGTAGATCTCTTAAGCTCAGAGAAAGGAAATACTGTATAGTAAATGCAAATTTGTATTGGAAGGACCAATTGAATATTCTGTTATTGTGTTTGACTGAAAGTGAAACGGAAGGGGTAATTAAATAGCTTCATGAAGGAGTTTGTGGAGGCAACTATGCTTGGAAAGTAATACCACACAAAATAATCAGAGAAAGA
Source organism: Pinus taeda (assembly GCA_000404065.3). Classification (NCBI taxonomy): domain Eukaryota; kingdom Viridiplantae; phylum Streptophyta; class Pinopsida; order Pinales; family Pinaceae; genus Pinus; species Pinus taeda. The sequence goes on from APFE031443769.1 coordinate 9,988, forward strand.
TTCTATTGGCTAAAGTTATTTGCACATGTTGGTTCAAAGGGACAAATTTGTATCCCTTGTCAATTTTTTATAGGAAAACAAATATTAGTTACCCTCCCTCTCATTCTAGTTTTAGTTGAAGCTCCCTTCTTACAGTGGGGACTAGATTTTATTGGTGAAATATTTCCTTCTTCAAGTAATCAACACTTGGCAAACCAATAACGAAATCCATTAATATGGTTTCCCATTTCCATTCTGGAAATGGCAAAAGGTTGCAATAAACTTGTTAGATGTTTTTGAGAAGCCTTGTTGGCATTCCAAACATCTAGCCACATATTATGTTATTTCAGACTTCATATTTAGCCAATAATAATATTTCCTTAATAAAACTATCAACCTTTGATACCTAGGGTGTCCAATTATGGGGCTCTTATGTAATTCATCTAACACAAAAAAGCAGTTCTAGGCTATTTGACAAGTAAATTATGCTTTTGAACAACAATAGATATGCATTATGTACTGAAAAATCAGTCTAATTCTCACCTAATTATTCATTTATCTGATGCTTCCTTTTGATGTGTAGATATTATTCATCAAATTATGTTATTTTTTATATCATTTTAATCAATTTTGTTTTCCAATCTATTGTTGAAAGTGTGCAAATATGATGTAGTTTTTTGTTTAAGGCATCAACAAATTTATTTTCCTTGCCTTTAATATGTATGTTTTCAAAATCACACTCACTAATAAATGTTAACCATCTAGCTTGTCTTGCATTTAGAGTATGTTGATGAAAAATGTATTTAAGGTTAACATTGTCTATCCTTAGTTGAAACTCTCTCTCAATCAAGTAATGTCTCCACTTTTTTAAAGCATGTATTGTGGCTACCAATTCTAAATCATCCATAGCATAATTATTTTCATGATCCTTGAGCTTTCTCGACTCATAACCAATTACATGACCATCTTGCATCAAAACATATACCAAACCTTTTTTACAAGAATCTTTGCACAAAACAAACTCTTTACTTGGATCAGCTAGAAGATCAGGATAGGAGTTGTGGTTAATAACTGTTTCAACTTCTCAAAATTGTCCTGACACTTTCAAATCCATTCAAATTTTATCCCTTTCTTCTACAAAGAAGTAATAGGATATGCCAACTTAGAAAAACCCTCTATAAACCTTCTATATTAACTTGTTATCCCCATAAATGATCTAACGTCTGCCACATATTTAGGCACTAGCCACTCAACAATAGATTTGATATTTTATGGTTCCACAACAATCCCTTCTTTAGATACCACATGTCCCAGATATTGAATTTGTTCTTGGTAAAATGAGCACTTGCTAAACCTAGAATATTGCTCATTTTCTCTGAGTGTTTGAAGAATAATATGCAAGTGTTGGTCATGTTCTTCTTTACTCTTAGAATAAACCATAATATCATCTATAAATACTATAAAAATCCTGTCAAGGTAAGAACTTAATACACTATTCATTAAGCACATGAAAGTTGTTGGTGCATTAGTGAGTCCAAATAGTGGCACTACAAATTCATAGTGCACATATCTTGTTCTAAATGTTGTCTTGCGTATATCTTCATCCTTAATCCTTATTTGATGATATATTGACCGTAAAGCAATCTTTGAAAATATTGATGCTCCTTGAAATTTATCAAACAAATCATCAATCCGGGGTAAGGGATATTTGTTTTTAATTTTCATTTTATTCAATTGTCTATAATCAATACGAAGCCTTATTGTCCCATCCTTCTTTTTGAAAAACAACACTAGTATACCCCAAGGGGACACACTAGGACTTATGTAATTTATACCCAACAACTCTTGTAATTGAAACTTTAATTCCATTAACTCAAGAATACTCAACTTATAGCAAGATTTGGACACCGGAACAACTCAACGAATGAGATCAATAGTAAATTCTATATCTCTTCTTGGAGGTAGTCTTGATATCTCCTTAAGAAAAACATCTTTGAATCACTGTAACAAAGGGTAGTCTTCTAAAGATAGTTTTTTCTTGTTTTCAGCAAAGTCTCTAATCTGAACAACAAACATTTGACAACCTTTATGAGCACATTTCTTCAGTTGTAAGGCAAAAATTTTCCTTACTGAAACAACTCTTGGTACTCCTCTAACCATGCAGTTTTCTCCCTCATCATTAACACAAGTAAAGGATTTCTCTAAGAAATTTAAAATTACTTTATGGGACTCTAACCATTCCATCCCAATTAACACGTCATATGACCCCAGTGGTAAAATATTTAAGTTCAGTTGAGTGTTCTCCATTCAAATTTACTTAATATTTTTTGTTGATCTCAATTAGTTTTGGTTTTGTCCATGTGGCTAGCTATACTAACCAAGGTTTGTTTTTTTTTTTTCCATTTCTAAGTTCAAACATTTTATTTGTAGCAGGGGAAATGTAACTTAAAGTAGATCTAGGATTTATTAGTACTGAAAATTTCTGTTCAGAAATTGTTCCTTGGACTTCCACCATTGTTGATTGGTGGACTACTTGCCTTCCATCTAAGGTTGCATTGATCCTTGCAATGTTGTGGACAATGTCATTAATAGTTGAAGCTTCTTGTAGATTATTCATTATCCCCCTTTTGTGTGTTAGATTTTGTGGACAGTCTCTCCACAAGTGATTTTCACTACATCCCAAACATTTAATTTATGTTCTGGTTGCTTCCACAACATTTTTATTCCCCATTCCAGCTCCCTGTCCAATTTTCTATCCAAAATTCCTTCGCTAATTCACACTCTTGCTATAGTTTCCTCTTTGATTACTCTTGAAAGTATTCTGAAAAGATGGTTTCTTGAACCCTTTCTTCTTAGTGCTGATTTTTTCATGCTTTTTAGTCATTCACACCTTTGAATTGTCACCCTTTTTCTAATTTTGAACAAAAGACAATTTTTCTTTTTTATGGTTTCATCCATAGTTTTTGGGTTATTAAACCCAATTATTTGTCTGTATGAGAAAGGTAAGCAATTGATATGTGCTCTTTCTTGTGCTCTCTTTTAATTTTCATTGTGCTCTTTCTTATACTTTCTTTCAATTTCCGTTGTGTGCTTGTAATATCAGTTTGGGAATAGAAACTTTTCTTAAAATTTTCATCTCAATTCTTCTTTAAAGCTTGCTTCATTAAAACTCTACATTGAAATTTTTAGCATTTGTAAATTTACTAAACATTTCCATTAGTATTTGTGTACAACCACTAGAATCTCACCTTTTCTACTTTTTAAATCAATGATGTTCTAACAATTATCATTAATGCTTTCGAGTGTAGTTTTAGTTCTTCACTCTTCCCGAGTTTTCCCTATACAACCACTATCATATTACTCCTTTTTGCATTTAACTATCTTTTCTGAGTTAATAACCTTTTCTCTTTGCATCCAAACAAGTTTGATAACTCCTTTGCATCGTGTAACCGTGTCATAGAATATGTTCCACATTGTACAACCACCTCATTGTTGTGAAAAATGAGAAATCTATTATCAACATCCTAGTCACACCCATTATGAACTACTTTGAATGATTATTTATCATCTTTTGCCTTAACTTTGTATTAACACTATATGTACCCACTTTACCATGGAGGACAACGATTTGAAGCTTGCACCTCTCATGTGCAAGCAAAATGACTTTAATGACTTTATCCATTAGTCATTGTGCAATTCCCTTTCCCACTTATATGGTGCAATATATGTCCAATATGCTTTAATGGTTACACTCCCAGCTTCTATGGTTGCCTCAACAATAATTGTTTATAGTAAATATATCATTAGTGCAACTAGTTTCTTGAACTAACTTCTCACTTCCACAAACACTAATGTCTACACATTGGAAAGGAACCACATCTATTAAAAGTAATCCAATTACTAATACATCTCTTGCCATTATTAGTGCTTAAGAATCCACTCCATGAACTTATGCATACATAGACCATACACCTCTAAATAATGAAAAAAATATATAGAAGAAATCAAGTTACAACCATATACTATTAACACAACACTTTGAAGTAAGTGATCTCAAGGGATCCATCTTCACAAGTTCCTTCTCTTACAAAGTATATATATCATTTTCCCCTCTGTTTTATTGGGGTTAGTTTGAGTGTTATGTTCCATTAACAAACTCTTTTCATATAGCTTCGTAAACTTTTGCACACTTGATCAAAACTTGAGGAAGGTGGCCTTTGATCACCGAGCAACATCTCAAATCATTGTCTCTTTCACTATGGTATGGGGAAAGATTCACTTCGCACACAACACCTACAAATTAACTTGATTGGAATCTACATTAACACCAGATATATATTAAACAATGAAAATTTTCAAAATATAAATAGAAACTTCTTTAATTTAAAAAAATATTTAAGTTTAAAATGAATCTATATTAATGATGTAAGTTAGGTAACATCTCTTACACTAGGTTGTAAAGTGAAATATTGAGGTTAATAATTTCAAGTTAGGTAATATCTTCATCATAGAGGTTGTAAAGAGGTTGTAAAGTGCACTTTGAGGATGCAAAGTGCACTACTGAGGAGATACATCTCAATGAGGATGTGAAGTACACCATTGAGATTGATGATTTTAAGTTAGGTAACATCTCGTCTATGTAGGTTGTAAAGTGAACTATGAAGATGTAAAGTGAACTATTAGAGAGTAGATATCAACTGTAAAAATAGAGGGGAATTTAGAAAGCAAGGATGCCATTAGAAAAGTAAACAAACTCCAACAATAAACACTTAAAGCCTTCTAAGAACAATCAACATTCCTTTCGAAAGTGGCACATTGATGTTAATGATTTTAAACTAGCACGACCACCTTTTCATTGGCTATGAATGTCGATAGGCATGCAAGATAGAATTTACGCATTCAAGGACACCATTAGATAAGTAAACAAACTCCAACAACCAACACGTAAAAGTATTTAAAAATCATGCAACCATATGGCTGTCACATCCTAAACACCTTCGGGACTAGTTCACCCTCATAAGCTTTTAAAGCTCCATGCCCACGTATACATATCGGAAGCGTAGTTTGGTGCTTTTTCTTTAAAAACGGAACCACTTAATATATCAAGGCCATTACACTATCAGAAGCGTTTTATTGTCACTTTAGCCTAAAAAACCTTGATCAACACTTTTTATCACAATACATAGAAATGCGGGAAATACACGGAAAACCCTGCTCCACACATATATTTGGATCTCCAATATTATACATCCGCGTTCATATACATCGGCAGATCCGTCTTTTGGTCCATCGCTTTTCCGCTGTCATTCCATATCTTTGATCTTCGATCGACTGATCTCCGACATCCGATTCTTCTCCAATCTAACGATCAGCATTGATTCTGAACATTTAAACTGGCACGTCATCCTCCATTGTCGATCTGCGCGTAGTGGATCTTACGGTCCACATCTATTTCGAGCAGACAATTAATACGGGAATTAAATGCCCGATAAAACGGTTTCCCTATTCACCCTCGCTGCTACGTGTCGAAGGGTGAATGGGATCGGGGGTCTAACCTTCGATACAGTTTATGGGTCTTGAGCCGCTCGAAATACCATGTACTTTTGTGAAACCGCTTCCGCAATCCAACAACCACGGTTGATCACGATCTAACGACTATGATTTAATCGCATAGTCGCAATCCTCCAAGCCAAGATTTGTCCGCTCTAAAGCACCGATCCAATATTCTTACAAACCCGATATGGATATAAGCCACCCTTTATAAAATTTCAAGTCTGGATTTCAGATCCAACTGTGTTTTGTGCCGATTCTTAATGTAATTCAGGTTTTTGCTTGCGGGACCAAAACTATGTAAATAGACTTCGCCGACTCGGCATCAACAATGATATTTAAAATAAAGCCACGACTTCTATCAATCATACGATTTAGAAGTTAAACATAACAAAACAAAGGGATAATCACCTGGCCCGAATACAAAGAATCTGAAAGCATACAAGGGTTTCTGCAGGCTCAACAATCAATCATAAACACAACATCATTCATTCACAATAAAATAATTACAGGATCTCGCCTCAGCCTGATCACACAAATGAAATATCTCTATTTTCAAAATACAATCCACACACTATACTTTCTCTCGCTCTACTCAATCCTCTCCTGAACCTTTCCTCTTTGGCTTGATTCTTCAAATTAGTGGCCTCTGTTCCTAACCTGCCTGTAGACTTACAAGTCCATTGTGAATCCTATCTCTCTGTCTCTCCTTTTCATAAAAGAAAGGAAACACATATATGCTCTGTTTAACCATCTCCTTCCATGAATGAAGGAATTCACTATATTCTTAGAAATCATATCCTACCCTAACTAATCAATATAGATAATTGGCTTGATCTCCACGCAGGGAGGATCACTTTCCATTTTATTCCTAGTTCTATTCAGAATTAGTCAACAATTAACTACTTACATAATTTGAAATTAATACAAATTAAATAACCAATTCTTCCTCCAAACTTTCATTAGCCACAACATGTGACCACACCATCACATTGTTTGTTAGGCTTAGATGCTCCTGCATCAGACTCCCAAGGTAAAAATAAGCATGATCTCCTGAGCATGTGCTTCTGATCTTGGATCCCATACTTTGTTCAGTAGTCTGTCCTTGGTTACTGCTATTGTTGGTTGTCCTTCAGGTCTCCACACTTTGTGCTTTATTGCCCCATTAGCTATGCTCTCACTATCTGGTGTTGTCTTCTTCATATAACTTGAAGTTTTTTGCTCATCATCATAATTTATGTCAGGCTTCCACACTTCAATTTGCAATTTACCATTACCTTCACCTGTACCATTCTTTCTAGCCAATCTTCCTTCTTTCTTTTGTCCTTTGTTTAGTTTATTGGAATGTTGTTGTATGAGTTCCCACAACTCATCAATTTCTTTGTCCACTTCACTTCTCAGCTTCATTCTTTTTCTGGCAATCCTCCTGAGTTATCTTGTTTTCTGCACTATCATATTGCAAAGTTCTTTCATCAATTTCATTAGACAAATTCAGTTGCTTACCTTCCTAGAATACCATTATGGCAATTTCATTAGACTTTTGGTCCATATCAACTTCATTTGACTGTCTTACACCAAATATAAATTCATCTATCGACTCTTTCTGCTGCAATAAATTAGCACCTTCTTCCTCTAAAAAGCATTCTCCATCATACTTCACCTCAAGAGCTTCATTCCTGTTTGTGACAATTTCACCAAACTATCCATCATCATCTGCATATCCTGCAAACATACACAAACTATGAGAATTAAAATCACAAGGCTTCATTGCCTCATCTGCGTCCCTTGTCATCATATCTTCTAATTGTTCTGAACTATGCCAATAGTCCATGAGATCTTCAATTGATCTCCCATTATCCTCTTCACCCAACATTTCACCCTATTCTGGTCTACAAATGGCAACTTCCATTTCTGCTTCTGCTTCTCTGAGGTTCTTCATCAACCACTTTACCTATTCTTGTTGCAGCCTTCTCTGCAACTTAGGACACTTCACTGGCTTTCTCTTCAAGACCCAACCTTGTCTTTGGTTATCCTCTAGCAGCATTACCATTGCAAAGAGTTCTTCTCTTATCTCATCTATTTCCTTGTCAAGCTCTGCTTGACTCATCCTTTCCCTATGGATTGTTTGAGCACTCTTCTCCTCCATCTTGTAGCCTTCTTCTGAACCTTCCATATGACTTTCCATAGCCATCTTCTCTTCTATGTGAGCGCTACACCTGTAACCAATCAACTTCCTTCTAAGTTGATCTTCTCACCAAGCTTCTCCTCTGCCCGGTCTCCAAGTCCTCTTTCCTTAGAACTTGCACTGAGCAATCTTGCTCTCTCTCTCTCTAGTTGCTCCACTCACTTCTCTTAAGGACTCCTCTGTCCCTATATATTCCAAGCCTCAGCTGGTATGACGTTCTGCTAGAATCTCTAAGAACTTCCAAAAGTTCTTCTACAGTCTGTAGTCCTGTACTCAACATTGCCATTCATTAAACTGTTGCTACTGTCATACCTTTGTAATCATAACCTTCATAAGCAAGAGATCCTTCTCACAGGAAAGTTTCTTCCTTTTTCCTACTCTTATACCAAAAATGATGCAACCATATGGCTGCCACATCCTAAACATCTTCAGGACTAGTTCACCCTCATAAGCTTTTAAAGCTCCATGCCCACATATACATATCGGAAGCGTAGCTTGGTGCTTTTCCTTTAAAAACGGAACCACTTAAGTTATCGGGGCCATTACACTATCGGAAGTGTTTTATTATTGCTTTAGCCTAAAAAACCCCGATCAACACTTTTTATCACAATACATAGAAACGCGGGAAATACACGGAAAACCCCGCTCCACACATATATTCGGATCTCAAATATTATACATTCGCGTTCATATATATCGACAGATCCGTCTTTTGGTCCATCACTTTTCCACTGTCATTCCATATCTCCAATATCCGATCGGCTGATCCCCGCCGTCTGATTCTTCTTCGATCTAACGGTCAGTATTGATTCCGAACATTTAAACTGGCGCGTCATCCTCCACCATCAATTTGCGCGTAGTGGATCCGACGATCCACATCTATTTCGGGCGAAAAATTAATACAGGAATTAACCGCCCGATAAAGTGGTTTCCCTATTCACCCTCGCTGCTACGTGTCGAAGGGTGAATGGGATCGGGGGTCTAACCTTCGATACAGCTTATGGGTCTTGAGCTGCCCGAAATACCATGTACTGTTGCGAAACTGCTTCCACGATCCAACAGCCACAATTGATCGCGATCTAACGGCGACGATTTAATCACATATCGCATAGTCGCAATCATCTAAGCCAAGCTCTGTCTGCTCTAAAGCGTCGATCCGATATTCTTACGGACTCGATATGGATATAAGCCACCCTTTATAAAATTTCAAGTCCGGATTTCAGATCCGAATGTGTTTTGCGCCGATTCTTAGTGTAATTCAGATTTTTCGCTTGTGGGACCAAAACTATGTAAATAGACTTCGCCGACCTGGCATCAACAATGATATTTAAAATAAAGCTACAACCCCTATCATCATATGATTTAGGCATTAAACATAACAAAACAAAGGGATAATCACCATGCCTGAATACAAAGAATCTGAAAGCATACAAGGGTTTTCGCAGGCTTGATAATCAATCATAAACATGCCATCATTCATTCACAATAAAATAATTACAGGATCTTGCCTCAGCCCGATTACACAAATGAAAGATCTCTATTTTCAAAATACAATCCACACACTATACTTGCTCTCACTCTACTCAACCCTCTCCTGAATCTTTCCTCTCTGGCCTGATTCTTCAAATTAGTGGCCTCTGTTCCTAACTTGCCTGTAGGCTTACAAGTCCATCGTGAATCCTATCTCTCTGTCTCTCCTTTTCAGAAAATAAAAGAAACACATATATGCTCTGTCTAACCATCTCCTTCCACAAATAAAGGAATTCACTATATTCTTAGAAATCATATCCTACCCTAACTAATCAATATAGCTAAGTGGCTTGATCTCCACGCAGGGAGGATCACTTGCCATTTTATTCCCAATTCTATTCAGAATTAGGCAACAATTAACTACTTACATAATTGAAATTAATACAAATTAAATAACCAATTCTTCCTCCAAACTTTCATTAGCAACAACATGTGACCACACCATCACATTGCTGGCTAGGCTTAGATGCTCCTGCATCAAAAAACAATCAGCACTCCTTCCGAAAGTGGAATCACAATGATGTGTACTATTAAGGTTAATGATTTGAAATTAGGTAACCTCTCTTCCATCTTGGTTGTAAAATGTACAGATTTGATGTTAATGATTTTAAACTAGCACAACCACCTTTTAATTGGCTATGAATGTCGATAGGCATGCGGGATACAATTTACGTATTTAAGGACACCATTAGGTAAGTAAACAAACTCCAACAACCAACACTTAAAAATCCTCTAAAAACAATTAACGTTCCTTCTGAAAGTGGAACCACAATGATGTGTACTATTAAAGTTAATGATTTTAAATTAGGTAACATCTCTTCCATCTTGATTGTAAAATGCACTTTGATGTTAATGAGTTTAAACTACTACAATCATATATTAATTTGTTATGAACATTGAAAATTGTATGGGAGAAAATTTATAATTTATAAGTGTGTGAGAAAAACTTCACATATACACTCATGCACCTAATTCTCTCCACTAATTAAACTCACACATATGTTCCATTTCATAAATCTTGAAGCCATTAGTTATGTGATAACAAATACATTAATTTTATAAATGTAAATATATAACTATGAAATAGTTATATATCACTCGGGAATTGAATTGGTGACTTCACCCACCCGCCCAATAATGGTTTATCCAAGACCCACTCGGGAATTGAATTGATGACTTCACCCACCTGCCCAATCATGGTTTATCCAAGACCCAATGGACAATTATATCAATATTTTTTATTTTCAATAAGCATAACATGTTCAATATATCACCCTAATTAGGGTAGGGAATTGCACTGGTGATTATCCAAGACCCAGTTGACAATTATATCACCCCAATCAAGGTGAGGTGGGGAATTGAACTGGGGATTTCACATCAAAGAGTGCTTTAACATAGCACCCAATATTAATATCACCCCAATTAGAATAGAATGTAGAATTGAACAAGTGACTTCATATCAAAAAATGTTTTAACATAACACTCAATCACCCTTCATCCAAAACTTATTGACAATTATATCAATATTTTTTAATTTTAAATATATAAAAATAAAATTTTAATATAAAAATACAATAATCTTGAATTATATCAATATTTTTTAATTTTAAATATATAAAAATAAAATTTTAATATAAAAATACAATATATCTTGAATTTTTTTTAAAAGAGGGAGGGGAATTTGAAAGGCGAGGACATCGTTGGATGAGCAGCGAACTACAAACGACCAACACCTACGAGCCTTCCAAGGACAGCCAACAGTCCTCTTGAGAGGTGGAACCACAATGGGGCTTCAGAGCTTCATTTGTTTTGGCGAGGGGGAAACTCTGGAACAACACCCCCCAACGATATTTACTTTGACACATTATGTCAAAGATCTCTGCGAAAATAGCAGCCGGTTTAGGGTTTAGACGTTCGAGAAATCAGGAGCGCAACCACTCCCAAAGACTCGAACACATGGCACATTATTGCATGCCATTATCACGCTCTCAATCCCTTCTCACCTCTGGTATATGCATGTGAAAGTGACACGTTCCTTTTATTTAGTGGTAATTTACATAATTTCCAAGGCATGTGGGATTAAGACAGTAGTGTTTATTCCATAAATAATTAAAAGATATAAGCAACCGTTAATCGACTGGAAAATGAAGGGAAAACAGATATAGTTTTACCTCAACTTCCCCCAGATAAACCCAAAAATTAGTTCGAAAAAATTAAGAGGCTTTTATGTTAAAAAAACGATTAAAAAGCTTTCAGAATTTCGAATGTCTGCATAATGAAACACATCTTAAAAACACATAAAGTTCTTGGCTTCCCAGGCTTTAAGTTTTTGTTTTTGCATAGCAAGAGTGCATGGTTATTGGGCTTTCAACACTGTTTGTGAGCTTGCTAGCTTTGCAATGGCGTCATTCATAAGTTTTTTTGCGTAGGAAAGATAGAAGCAATAAAAAAGCAAGTTTTATTATCAACTCTGGTCTTTAAAGTTTTGGTACTTGGAATCGATTTGCAAGAATCTCATTTTTATTTTAGGTTTGGCTGCAGAGTATATGGTCAACTTGTAAATAGATTGTAAAAGCATATTTATGTTGATTACAGAGAGTATGAAGCAAAGTTAATAGTTGAATATCCATTGGATTTTCAAATAAACAATAGACATAAGCTCATAAAGATTGTAAAGTATTTGCTTGCAACATTTTTAATAAATTATACTGCTCTATTTAATAAATTTTGTTGTTCTATCAGATACTTGATCCCAACAAACCAACAAACATATGAAGCATTTTATTTTTGGGATGATTTATTGATGATCCTATACCAAAAAATCTATTAAGTGGTGAAAATTGCTTTGATGTTTCTCTTTTGTTAAATATATATTATTAAACTATTTACCATTTTGTTGGGGTTGTTATTACTTTCCAAATTAGTATAAAAACAAATAATTAGTTTTAGTATGTTTACTTTGGTTCCATTTGTATTTTTGTGTAGCTTATTGCTATTAAATTATTATTTTTATATGTTTTTTAAAGCATGATTTTGGTTTAAATTAGGTAGTTGAAATGAAAATAATGATAAATTTGCAATTTCATTAAGTATAATATTTTTCATAATTTTTTAATTAATTCAAAAATTAAAAATTATAATATAAGTAACAAACTAATAAGATTCAACGATTTTTTCCCCAAAATTCCAATCAAGGTAGTATGATCAGGGAATTGTCAATTGATCAACAACTCTATTATTTTGTGGTATTTTCCCTCCCATGTCAACTTTTGTAAACTTTTATTAATTATTTCTAAACTAGTTTGCTTAATAACACTTATGTGGAAGGTTGTTAAATTTGTGGTATCTATTCTTCTTGTTGGAATCATGTCACTATCTTACGTGTCTACTCTCTTACAAATTAGACTGTGTTCATAAATATGTCAATGTCTTATGGTTTATATGCACAATGTTTATTTTTTAAACAAATAATGCCACTAGTACATGTGCATATATCTACTCCCCTCTCACTTGGATTGTGTTTGCAAAGAGGACTTGTCATTGATTGATATGTACAACGGTTGGTTTTTGAAAGAAGTGAAGTGCTCTTACAGTATAATTGAGTGGATATGTGTAATGTGTCACACCAATTAAATAAAATGGGAAAAAAAAGCAATGCCTAAGGCCAATTGTTGCATAGAGAGAAGCAAGATACTTAGAGATGAGTGGAAGTGATATGTAATGCAAGTCACACTAATGAAATCAAATACATAATTTTTGTCAATATTAAATGCTAAAAAAAATCATGAAAAATAATGATAATAATAATAAAATAAACTAACATTGGTCCAATTTAACCCTAGATCTTCTAAACACTTAGAAATTCATGCATTGTTTTTTTTTAATCCAACAATGTATTTTAGACATATTGTTTTGAAAGGGTTCAGGAACAACAATAAAATAAAGTAAAAATTGGTCTAAAATTTTGAATCTTATAGGGTGGTAGGTGTGGGAGGGGTTATTCTTAACCTTAAAGGAACAATAGTGTATACCTATGCTTAGAGTGTTGATACTTCTTTTAACACTTAGTTTATAGCCTATGAACTTTTCCAAGGCTTGAATTTTGCCAAAATTCATTGCATTGTGAGCTTGATAGTAGCGGGGGACTTTAAAATACTCATTAGGCACATGATATTGGGTGTCAATCCATTAGATTCTTGATTACCATTAGTAATTGAGAGGATAAGATATGTCAAAGATTTAGTTGCAAATGTGGAATTCTATCACACTTTCCAAGAAAATAACTTAGTGGCAAATCATCAAGCCAACCTAACTACAAGGAAAAATTGGAGACAATCATTATGAATGGTAAGGAGTACCTCCAACCCATTCCATGATTGATTAATGAATATCCTACATAACATCCAATTAAGAGGGCACATGTCCCATCACATAACACACAACACAAAGAGAGGGGAAGTGTGAGAGGAGACCAGTTTTGGAAAAAAGAAAAGTTGAAGAAATGTCAAAGTTTTGAGGCAATTCTAGGAATTGTGTGCAGGAAAGTGGAGTAGACATCGCAGAGAAATAATGCACAGATTTGTCACAAGAGTAATGTGCAAAATTGGAGCAAAAAGGAGAATTGTGTGGAAAGGAGTAGCACAAAATGAAGGAGCTGGAATAGTTAAGTTTGACTACATCATCGAACTAGTTTCGATTTGGTCCATATTAGCAAGTGTAGTGTGCCTACCCATGTTAATGCCTAGGGTAATTGTTTTCCTTGGAATTGCCCATGGTATCAAAGTTTGTGTAACTATGTTTAAACATGCGGATGCCAAAGGGATTCAGGTTGGTTGGCTAGTTGGTTGGTTCATGATTGATTTTGTAGTAGTTCCTTGTTTTTGTTGTATTGTTATGAGGTTTACGCTGGTGAGTCGAGGTGATACATTATTGTAATGTTATAAGTGTTGCATCAAGTGCCCCTTTTGATTACTAATGAAAGATGGATGAAGGTTAGTTTGTTCCTATTTCTTATGTTCCATGAGTTGATCATGTTATGCGTGAGTTATGTTCCTTTCTAATGGTTGTAATGCATTGCTAAAAATGTTACAATATTCTAGCTAATTAAGGCACCCCCTTTCAAAATTTTATTATGGTTTGTAAATATTTTGATATCTACTTTGTATCCTCACACATGGGGTTAGCATACGAATAACACATATTTCATTAAAATTGGAATTAGCATTAGATCTAGAATTTTTTTAACTTTAACTAGATTGAGTTTTTCAAAAATGAGGAATTAGAAAATCGCTACTCTGAATGGATATATTCACTATTTTGTGACAAAATTATCATAACAAACTATCTAACATAAATTTATATGAACTTGCAAAAGAAAATATTCCATGACTTCATGTCTTAATGAATAATAGTAAGCTATTTTTAATTAGTATTATTCATTTTTATTAATTAGTAATATTTGTAATTTAATAAGAAGAATAATTAACTATTAATAATAAGTTACTAACTAGTCTCGGGGGGTAGATTAATTGGTAATCTGAGATATGTGAAATTATTGAAACTCGAGAGACTCGGGTTCAAATCCCCCTGTTGTGACCTAGGGAAGGAGGAAAGAACATAGCCCCCCAGAAGTTTACTAGTAGTTACATGTCAAGCGGGTTGTTGGGTTCATCTAGGTTACAAAAAATAACAATAATAATTTACTAATTATTATTAATTAATTTATTAAATTGATAAATTATCATTAAATAACTAAAGAACTACTTAATTAATTTAATTAATATTTAATAATTAAATAACCCCGGGGGCTGATTTTTCACCTTGTTGATCAACTAGAAATCCAATTTTCTTGGGGACTTGGACAAAACAACTAATAATCAAGCAGAGACCTATGACCTTTTGCAAGGCCTATCCCTGGAAACTAGAGAGAATATTAAAGAACAATGCTTTCTTATCATTTGATCCATGATATCACCATTTTTTGTGATAAGATTATCATGATAAACTATATAAAACAAATTTATATAAACTTGCACAAGAAAATCTTTGACATCTTAATCTTGGACTCAGTTAGATTATTTCTTCTAATATTATTTATGGTTCATGTTAAAAGGTAGAATAATATTATTTTATGACAAGAATATTCAATATGTTAGTATTATTGACTAATTTAATTATAATTTGATATAGTAAAGACCACGATATGTGTTGAATTACTAATCTAATAGAAGGTTGGCATAATTTGAAGTGTCCATAAAATTTATTTAATGATAGAATTATACCAATAATATGCTTGTTACTATAAAAA
This sequence comes from Pinus taeda, assembly GCA_000404065.3. NCBI lineage: Eukaryota > Viridiplantae > Streptophyta > Pinopsida > Pinales > Pinaceae > Pinus > Pinus taeda. Next base: position 25,539 of record APFE031443769.1, read on the forward strand.
TTTTAATTTTAGGTACTACTATTAGTAATTTTGTTTGTGTTGAGTACCATATTTTATTATATTAGGATGTTGATAACATTTTATAGTCAACAAGAGAACAAATTATATAAGACTCATATTATGTTTAACTTTATTCTTTTATCAATCAAAACCAATTATAAAATAGAAACTATAGCAACATCATTTATGTTTATTAGAATTATTTATTATTTTATATTAATTTAGAGTTAAGTTGTTCAAAGAATACATAATGAGTAACAAATTCTACAAAAAAAAATCACATATAAAGTTATACAATGACATTAATAGTAATCAATGGTTGATACTATTATTAACCTACATTTTAGTTATATTTTGATATTATTTCAACTACTCTATCTAGATTGACTTAAGTCTAGGAGATGGCACCATTTTAGTGTCAGGCCTATAAAACTATAAAATGGCATAATACCAAATTTTGTGATTGTTATAATTTACAACAATTTCAAAAAAAAATTGTAAGTCAAGGTTCTATTCATAAATCAAAAAGACAGTACATAGATATCAAAATGCAAGTGGTCTCACCCCGACCAGGTTTTTTGACCAATGTTATCACCATATTACAAAGAAACAATAAGAGAAGCAAATTAGAAGTCCAAAGCCTAACAGGCCAAAAGCACCAAAAGACAAACAGAACCAAAAGGAAACATGTGGCCATACTCAATCATTAGAATTAATTCACGTTGAATTATCTGGCCCAGTCCCTGGCAGGGGAGGAGGGTGATATGGGTAGCTAACATGTTTCTCAAAGTGAGCCAGCCATGATTCCAGCTTCTCGACCTTCTCTACTAGCAATTTTTTTCTCCGTCAAACCACCACAATCCTTTCTCTAACATGGCATTGAAAGTAATGCAATTGATTAAGTTGAAAACCTCGTGCTCTTCCTTTATGGTCATGTTGTATGCTTCTAGACAATCTAGAACAAACTAGAACATGTCGCGAAGGGTGGCACGATGAATCTGTCAGCCAGCAATTGAGCGTCCTAAAAGGCATGCATGCCTCGGCCTGCTACTCCGACCTCATATGCCTGCTCCATGGCCACAAGCCATAGTCCCTTCTTTGCCACCGCTAGTTGCACGACCACCCCACCCAGAGCCCACACCACCCTTTCCACCTCAAGATCTAGACGGCGCCCTGACCACATCGCCAATAACACACCCTCCCCACTGGGATCTTGCAGCAGTCTTAGCCCCATGCCACCTCCAATGTGCTTCCCTGGCCACCATGATTGGTTGAGATGCCCATCCTCATGGGTTGAGAGAAAGAACTTTGTGAAACTGGATGCATGATGAATGCACAGGAAGACACCCCCAAGACGAGACCTATTGTGTTCCTCACACCCTTCCAACAAACCGTGAGCCCAAGCAAGCATGGCACCAACCCTGAATTAACCAACAGGAGCCACTCTTGTGAAACTATTAGCCGCCCCACACAAGCCAAGAAGTAGAAGGTCTTGACCACAAATGAATTCCACACCATCCATACCAAAAACTATTCTTCTCCGCTAATAAGGGAATCACAGGGAGAAAAGTTGCGGGCCAACTAACTACACCCTAGGGCCCAGAACTCTGACAACCTAACCAGAGCCAAGTTAAATATGAAGTAAACACCACCAAACCCTTCCGTGATCTCTGAGATTGAATGATAGTAACCCAATTGAGAAAACTACCAGCCAAGCTTTTGTCCACATTTGAAATAGTCTAAGCCAAAACCTCACTACCTCCTTTGCTAGCATAATTCCTCCCTGAGACCAAGGAGATTAAACCCCAACAAGTATGTGTCGTAAAGGGCTAGGATAAAACTAGAGAGAGGAGGATGACCCAAAGACTCAACATAGACGAAGGGCCTAGGTAGCACCCCAACCACATAAAACACTAAGCAATAATCTATCTAGCACTGTGTTATAGACATATTTGGGCACTGCAACCCCAATCACATATGTCGATAAACCAAGAGCTCTTAAACCCCTAAAAGTGTTGTTTTGCACCCTAAAGGATCATGGTCAACTGATTACATCATTTCCAAGAAGTTCCACCTGAGAAACCTCTCAGAACTGGCCAAAACTGGACCATACAGACTGCTCCATCCTTAGGGTGCAATGCATACTGGCTGCTACACTAGCCAGGTGTGATGCATACTGAAAGAGCCTTCTGTGGGGTGCGATGAGCGAGAGTAGACAAATGGAAGAGACAGTTTGCTAAGTGGAAACCCAAAGAATCTTCTAGAAACTTCTCATATGACACTTGCCTCTTTGAATTTGCCTAGGGATGAGTACGAGATCATGAAATCTCCAAGTGGAACCAAGAACTATCAGTGAAATTACACTAATCAAAAACCCAGAAGCTGACTCACCGCTCTGCAAATATCTATATATGGATCCCTCATCTGAGAGCTCTAGAGGCTGGAATTTTGTAAGTTGTAAGGAAGTGTTGTTGGTTTCTCTTTGAGAAATTATATTGTTGGGTGATCTTGCTTTTCATGAGGTGAAGAGGGCTTTCATGCTGGGAGGATGATGTTGGATCAGACAGCTGGGTTGTAATCCTCTCTTCTAATATCAATAAAGTTATTTGAGTTTTCCTCCATATACTTGTGTATTTGTGAATCTTGCTATTTGTGAATGCAATTGTATGGTTAATGTATTTTTTATTCTGCATTGTTTATGGTATTATAGATCTCTATGCTTTGATGGTGTTTTGTTGCTTTGCCTCTATAGGTATTTTCTAAAGCGGGACAAGTAGGGAAGAAGTGGCAAGCTCTATCAAGGGAGAAAGGAAACAAGCAAGGAGCCAAGCGAAAGATTCAGGTTGGTGCTCTCTACTTCTCTCTTATCTATCATACATAAAGGAAATCACAAGTTACTTTGAATTGTTTGTTTCTAAGATAGCTACCCGTCTTAGTGGAACTAGTAGATCAAATAGACACTAATTTTCTTGGAAACAAAATGGCAACTCCACTGGGGAGTGATTAGTTTGTTTGTTTGTTATTGTTGTTTGCTTTATAAACTACAGACAGAGCCTGAAGTTAAGCTAGATAGCCTTCGAACTGCTCTTGCTATGCAAGTGCAAAGTAGATCAACGCTGCTTCAGTCAATCTCCAGGTTGGTTTATGAACTGAACATCTGACTTGCAAACATCCAAAGTGCCCTTGTGTTAGCTCAATAACCTCATAAGATCATACCCCTGCACTTTGTTGTTACTGTACATCATAGCTCAGCCTAAATCACTGAACTTAGCTGCAAATTTTGAGCAAAAACCAAGCTCAGTTTCATTCCTTGGTCCATCGCACTGTCTGTAACTGGCAGCCTGGATGCATCGCATTTCTCGTGTGTTGCAGGTGAGATGCATCCCTGTTTCCCTTAAGGATAGGTGCGATGACTGAATGATATTGTTTTCCTCTCTGGAATTTGGTTTTTTCTTCTTTCTTTTTAGCTCTATTCAGTAGTTTTGTTGCTTATGATCTGTAGGAATTTACAGGGTAAGTTCCTCAGACAGAACACCAGAAGGACACCGCTCACAAACAGATCACAGATCAATACACCAGTATTTTGACGTGGTTAAAACCCTCAGAGAGGGAA
>APFE031443769.1:55318-107061 GCA_000404065.3 Pinus taeda
GGAAGGTCACTCCATACCTTGGGGTTAATATATCCTTATGAACTAAAGGCTTTTGCTTATTACTACAAAAAGGGTAAATATACGGCAAAAGATAGGGTCAAAAACTGATCAATTGCGAGTCCCAACAGAGGGCGAGTCCTTCGGATGCTCCAAAATCTCCTCGTCCACATCAATGTCCTCCTCATCTGAGCTGAAAGCCTCTATGTCATCCATAGGGGGCCTGTCACAAGGTTTCCAACTCTTGGATTTGGATTTGAGAGGGATATTCTTCTTTTTGTCGAGGAACGCTGCACATGTGTTCTGGAGATGCCCTGTCTGATGGCAATGGCGACACCTGAAGGCTGTATTCTCGTAGTCCAAAGTTTGTGTCCAGTGGAAGTCCCCGACTTTGAGGATGATCTGATCTGGCAGCCCTTTACTGATGTCTATTTATGCGCATATTCTGCCATAGGTGTATATTCCTTTCTCCCCCCTTGAGGTATTTGTTGCCAGGAAGCAGCCTAGGGTGTCTCCGATTCCTTGAAAGACAGCAAAATGCCAAAGATGCACAGGGAGATTTGGAAGCCTGACCCAGATAGGAAGCTTGGAGATGACTGTAGTGGAGGGGTCAAAGTCTGGGAACCAGGGGGAGAGGAAAAGTCCAGCTGATCCCCAGAACCAGGGGCCCCCCGTTAAGACTTTCTGGTAATCTTCGTTGAAGGCAAAGGTTACAATAAAGAAGCCTTTCGAGCAGAAGAAGACTTTGCAGTTGTTGGTCCAATTAGAAAGGATCCACTGGTATAGATCTGCAGTGCGGGGCCATAGGCCATTAAATCTGCAAATGAGCGTTGTTTCTGCAAAAGTCTGGTATTGATCATCTAAAGATGGATGAGAGATTTCAATGGCAGGGGTTTCCTCCATTTTGTCCACCAAAAAAGGTTTGGGAGCCTCGGAAGATTGGGTAGACTTCTTGGCAGGCTGTGCATGTACTGCATCTTTGTAGGAAAAACCTTTGGAAGCAAAGGATTGCCCAACTGCACTTCCCCTTAAACGAATAGATAGGATCACTGTGGCATTCTGTTCAATATTGTAAAAAGAAAGAGGCAGATTGATATCAAGCTGCTTACCAGCAAAGAGGAGCCGTAGAAGGGAGGAGGGAATCCCTAATCTCTATTCGAGAATCCTTGAGAGATGGCGCACTGTGAAAGTCGGTTGGACCCCAAGGAGCAAGGTTTTGCCTGTCAAAAGAATTATTTGAATCTGAAAACTTTCTTGTTGGGGAAGAATAAGATCTTGGCTACTTGAATGAGGAATGGAGGTTACACACTCTTCCTCACTGCCTGGGCGCTGAAGATGGACAGTCCTGCTGTCTGGGCGCTAGAGCTGGGCGGTCCTGAAGTCAACCTGAAATGGATTCTTCATTTCCAGATGAAAAAACCCCGATTTTCTTAGCTCACGTATCCGCGCGATTACGTTTTTACTGAGATAACTGTGCATTTCTGGGCGTATCTCGCCTGGCTCTGATTTGGGCTGAACCAGGTCATAAGCAACATGACTCCGTTTTCGATTCAACTCGCAGAGTTTACCGATTTTCTACTTTTCATCCTCGCGCTGGACTGTGCAACGATGATCCGGCGATAACGACAGCCACCGCTGCTCCTCGATTACCTGTCGCAGGCCTGCATTAGTGGAGAACAGGGAGGCCATGGCGGCCGCACTAGGGTTTCAGTATTCGTTCTCCACTCCGCTGCGCGATCAAGCCCGAGTTTCAAGCTTGCAAATATCCTTTTATTAATTAAAAGGATATGAGAGAATTTGGGTAGTTAAGGATATAAAGGGATAAGATTCTAGATAATAGGATTTATTGAGATATTTTAGTGATATTGAGATATTAAGGGGATTGAGTATTAAATTAGATCATTTTTAATGTATAAATTCATTAAGCCTCAAAGGCATGGGGAGGAGATTGTGAGTTGTAGAGAGTGTGAGATTGGGAATAGAAAGCAGGGGTTTCTGCTTGGGAGCCTTCAGGCAATTTGCAAAGGGCCACCGAACTAGAATATTGGGCCAACAAAAGTTTGTAAGTCATTGTTTTGTTTCAGATAATACATACATTGGTTGGTTGATTGAGAAACTGTTTATTTGATTTCTGAAGTTCATGGCATTGTTGAATTAATGAAGAAATGATCAATGGGCTTGGATTTACATTGATTTTGTGTGGAAACTGCCATGTATAATCATTGAGTGTAAAATGGCATTAAATCTCTGCGTAAAGGATGTATTGTAAGGCATTGAGTCTGTAGCTTGGTGTGGAACTCTGTATGTAAAAACTCTGTTCTGTCAGGGTCGTTGGTTATTGAGAAAAACTTGTGTAATTCAGTGACATCAATAATGGATGGATTTCACTGTTGCATAATGTGTTAAATGAACTGTAAACCATCGAAGGGCTGTAGAATTGCTTTGGCGCAGATTTGAATATTCGATGTTTAATGGTGTTAAAAAAAAACCAATGCAAAACTATCTGCCTGTCAATTGCGCGGAATTGGGTATGAACAAATTGTGAATCACTATTATTAATGTGTTGGTCTTCTATCCAAGAATAAAGGTTGACATGATATATGACCACGTTATTGAAGCTGTTTTCAGGAGAACTTAAAATTGCATCGATTCTGTATTAAAATACATAGTTGTTGACTGCGCCAGTGGTATTGAGTGGCATCGTTTGTATAAGTCGACATTGAGAGCATGAATATAAAACTGTGTTTCGGCTTGTAAAATCAATGGAACTTGACATACATAGTCTTGTTTTGTAATGCGACTGTGTGAGATGGAGGTTGCTGGAGTATTAATTCATATATGAGTTAAAATGACGTTCTAAAAAAAACCTAAGTGCAGAATCGATATCTCTTAATCGAATTTCCATTTGAATGATTTTACTGTATGACAAAGGCACAGGTTCGAAATCCATTCGATGGCAATGTTTGAAACCGGTTCAGAATTCGTTCCCTCCGTGGTGTTTGAAACTGTGTGGACGCTGGTAGTTAAAGCCCAGAAGTTTTGAAATAGTGTGTTTACCAATCGATTGAAGGTACGTTCTTTGCGTAATTGTTACAAATTGGAACAGAATTGTGTTACTTTTCCAAGTCTACATGCAGTGTCAGGGCGGATCGATGGTAGGTTGTATAAATCAGAAGCGCCGGTATTGAGACAAACCAGTCAGATGTTGAAAGCGGCAGCCAGTGAATGTGAACACGACGCTGTTACTTTGGGTTTGGTTTGATTAAAATGTAAATGGTGTCAGAAGCCTGTGGATTCGATGGTGTATTAATGCATTGAGTTTTAAATGTTGTTAGTGTTGAATTGAAACGGTATTAATACAACCCGAGTGTAATGTGTTAAGCTTTGAACACATTCAGAAGTTTGTAGTTTTATGAACTGATACATCTGCTAGATCGTTGAAGTTGAACCCAATATGTATCCATTGTTGGATGGACAAGTATGAATGTTGGAATTGATCAAATTCTAAGTTTTTATATGAATTGTCATTTTCCTAAAATGGGTAAAGTGCGCTTATATAATTGGAACTTGATTTTGTATTAAGTTCAAAAGCGGAATCTTGTTATGAGGCTTGGTATATTGAAGATAGAATGTTAAGAATTAAACATGGGAAGAGAATTGGAGAGGCAGAAGCGCATGGACTAGAATTATGATTGAAATTTATATTTGAACTCACATTATCATTGGGTTTGCTTGAAGGATTCAAAGCATGAATTTGCTAGACATTGAGGGTTTGATTTGTCAAAAAGCTGAGATGCATGTTTATGATCACAGAGATTAAAGATTCTGGGTATTGCAAGCTCTGCCTGCGTCATTTTTGGTATCAGAGCTTGGCTCTGTTGAAATTGAAGAATGTTTTTTTTTTGTCTCTGAATGAATGCAAGAAGGTTTTGTTGAAGAACTGAAATGTATTTTTGAATGTATGATGAATGATTGAAAGGAAGATCAGATTTCTAAATCTGATATGCAAACTACACAAGTGAACATGATTGCAAAAACGAAGGGAGGAAAATATCACGCAAGATCTTAAAGGTGAGATGATTTCCTGATTTGAAATTTATGAATTTAAGTTTATGGTTGCAGAGAAGATGATGGCAGTGAACCTGACATTCAGCTAAAGGTTGAATATAGAGGACAGTTGCAGTGTCGTGAAGAAGAAGGTGAGTTGAAGAGATAGCCTAGAGAGTGAGCAGAGGAGAGTGCTCAAGAGGTTCCAGAGGCAGTGAACCAGTACTTACCAAAAGACTGAGTGAGGAGAGCTTGGTGAGGTAAGCGGTGGCAGCAGAAGGGATTGTTGTTGCAGAGGCTAGTGCAACTCATGATGAGTGAGAAACTCATAGAGAAGATGATCATCGAGGATCAAAGAAGAGGTTCAGAGGAATGCCATAGAAGTGAGATGACTACAGAAGTTCGAGAAAGAGAGATTGCAGTAATGAAGGTACAATTGTAGGTACTAGAGGAATGGCTGCAAGAGTAGGAAAATCAGAATAGAGGATGGATCTTTCCACTGAAGGGAAAGAGAATGATTTGGCGACAAATGCAGGTGAAGTTGAGGCAAAGTGTGATTGCCTTATTGAAGAAAGGACTTAGAGTTCTTGAGCCAGAGTGGGAATTTGAAGATTCCACATGCAGATTTGTTCAGAAGGATGTGTTGGAGGAAGCAGGCAAGACTGAAAGGTCTTGTAGTTTTAAAATTGACAAGTTGTGTATGTTTGCAAGTATAGTACAAGGAGATGAGCAAGCTTTAGAGTTGTTCAGGAGAGAGAAGAGTTGAATCTGAAGGTTGTTCAGATTGATGTTGAGATAGAAAGATCTCATAAGGGAATGAAGACAGAGGAAGCAGAAAATGATAAGTACTCTGAAAAAGAAAGCAGTGATGCTTTTTTTGTTACAGTACAAGAGAAAATTCTTGTGGATGTTGAAGAAGAGAAGCAGTCTGAAGCATAGATAAGGGAAGTAACAGCCGATACTGTTGAACATTTTGTGCAAACTGAAAGTTTATGTATGAATGCAGGTGATGATGATATGCTTCAGCAATGCTACAGAGAAATTGCATTGTTGGAATATTTGTTGATAAATTCAGAGTATGATAGAAAGGTTGCAGCAGACGAAAGAGTTCAGTACAGTGAATGAGAGCAGAACGACATCTTGGAGACAGATGGAAAGAAGGCGAGACTAGCTAACAGTATCATGGTGAATGCAAATCAGCATACTGATATGCTGACAGAGAAGTTGGGAAGGAACTCAGAGTAGCATACGGAAGTGTTGCCAGAGAAAGATGAGGAGAAAGCCAGTAAAGATTTTCTGAGTCCTGAAGAAGACTTGGAATTGCAGAGAGGAAACTTGGTAATTGAATCAACCAGTGAGACCATTGGGTCTTGTGATTTTAGTACTGACAACTTGATTGTGTTTACAGATAATGTAGAAGACAATCCATCATTTGGAATTGTCTTGGAAGAAGGAGAATTGTTGCAGAAAGAAGATGAGACTGTGATGTCTCATAAGCAGAGACTTGTTACCACGGGTGACAGGAAAGAGTTGGCTTGTCTATATAGCCAAGAGAAGATAGGTGGACAAAATTTTGGAGCTGCTACAGTGACAAAGGATGAAGCTCCAGTGTTTGAAGAACTTGATTTGATTGCCAGAATCAATCAAGATAATGATGAACAATTACTGAAGATTGTCGAAGAGGAAGATGGAGATTACGTTGAAGTTAATTTGCAGCATGTTGATGAAATGCTGAAATGTTTGCTGGAAACATTTGAAACAGAGAAAGAAGTTGCAGATGAAATTGCAGGTGACAAGCAAAGGAATGTTGCAGAGGGACAAGAAGTTTGGGAGGCCGCAACATCCATAGTGACAGCTAGAGCAACATGTGAGGCAACATTTATAGTAGCAGCAGCAAAAAAGGTGCAAAACAACGATAAGGGTGAAAAGGAAGCGATCAAAACAAGTGAATAACAAGCAAGAATGAGAGTTCAGCAATCAAGAGATGGAAACAATTAGCAAACATAGGACATACTGGACAGAGAAATTGAGTTGATAAGGAGGTTAATGATAAAAACATCCCAGAGAAAGATGGCAATAAGAAAGAAAAGGAGCGATAACAAGAGAAAGACAGTGAAAGATTGCGAGAGCACAACAAATGGAGTATTACAACACAAAATATGGAAACCTGGAGGACAACAGCAGATAACAGTAAAGCAATTGATAAGCAAGGAAAGATTACAAAATAAAATTTGGGATCCAGGAGGAAATAATTATCCAGACTTATGACCAGGTGGTCATGAATTTTCTTACATGGGGAGTCTGATGCAGGAGCATCAAGGGTAGTTTTTTATTTGTAAATATGTTAGAAAAGAGGGTGTGACAACTTCTAATATTTTATTTAATTTGTTATTTTAAATAAAATAGGAGAGTGAGGATTCTGCAAATATCCTTTTATTAATTAAAAGGATATGAGAGAATTTGGGTAGTTAAGGATATAAAGGGATAAGATTCTAGATAATAGGATTTGTTGAGATATTTTAGTGATATTGAGATATTAAGGGGATTGAGTATTAAATTAGATCATTCTTAATGTATAAATTCATTAAGCCTCAAAGGCATGGGGAGGAGATTGTGGGTTGTAGAGAGTGTGAGATTGGGAATAGAAAGCAGGGGTTTCTGCTTGGGAGCCTTCAGGCAATTTGCAAAGGGCCACCGAACTAGAATATCGGGCCAACAAAAGTTTGTAAGTCATTGTTTTGTTTCAGATTATACATACATTGGTTGATTGATTGAGAAACTGTTTATTTGATTTCTGAAGTTCATGGCATTGTTGAATTAATGAAGAAATGATCAATGGGCTTGGATTTACATTGATTTTGTGTGGAAACTGCCATGTATAATCATTGAGTGTAAAATGGCATTAAATCTCTGCGTAAAGGATGTATTGTAAGGCATTGAGTCTGTAGCTTGGTGTGGAACTTTGTATGTAAAAACTCTGTTCTATCAGGGTCGTTGGTTATTGAGAAAAAGTTGTGTAATTCAGTGACATCAATAATGGATGGATTTCATTGTTGCATAATGTGTTAAATGAACTGTAAACCATCGAAGGGTTGTAGCATTGCTTTGGCGCATATTTGAATAGTCAATGTTTAATGGTGTTAAAAAAAAACCAATGCAAAACTATCTGTCTGTCAATTGCGCTGAATTGGGTATGAACAAATTGTGAATCACTATTATTAATGTTTTGGTCTTCTGTCCAAGAATAAAGGTTGACATGATATATGACCACGTTATTGAAGCTGTTTTCAGGAGAACTTAAAATTGCATTGGTTCTGTATTAAAATACATAGTTGTTGACTGCACCAGTGGTATTGAGTGGCATCGTTTGTATAAGTCGACATTGAGAGCATGAATATAAAACTGTGTTTTGGCTTGTAAAATCAATGGAACTTGACATACATAGTCTTGTTTTGTAATGTGACTGTGTGAGATGGAGGTTGCTGGAGTATTAATTCATATATGAGTTACAATGACGTTCTAAAAAAAAACTAAGTGCAGAATCGATATCTCTTAATCGAATTTCCATTTGAATGATTTTACTAGATGACAGAGGCACAAGTTCGAAATCCATTCGATGGCAATGTTTGAAATCCGGTTCAGAATTCGTTCCCTCCATGGTGTTTGAAACTGTGTGGAAGCTGGTAGTTAAAGCCCAGAAGTTTTGAAACAATGTGTTTACCAATCGATTGAAGGTACGTTCTTTGCGTAATTGTTACAACTTGGAACAGAATTGTGTTACTTTTCCAAGTCTACATGCAGTGTCAGTGCGGATCGATGGTAGGTTCTATAAATCAGAAGAGTCGGTATTGAGACAAACCAGTTAGATGTGCAAAGCGGCAGCCAGTGAATGTGAACATGACGCTGTTACTTTGGGTTTGGTTTGATTAAAATGTAAATGGTGTTAGAAGCCTATGGATTCGATGGTGTATTGATGCATTGAGTTTTGAATGTTGTCAGTGTTGAATTGAAACGATATTAATACAACCCGAGTGTAATGTGTTAAGCTTTGAACACATTCAAAAGTTTGTAGTTTTATGAACTGATACATCTGCCAGACCGTTGAAGTTGAACCCAATATGTATCCATTGTTGGATGGACAGGTATGAATGTTGGAATTGATCAAATTCTAAGTTTTTATATGAATTGTCATTTTCCTAAAATGGGTAAAGTGCGCTTATATAATTGGAACTTGATTTTGTATTAAGTTCAAAAGCGGAATCTTGTTATGAGGCTTGGTGTATTGAAGATAGAATGTTAAGAATTAAACATGGGAAGAGAATTGGAGAGGCAGAAGCGCATGGACTAGAATTATGATTGAAATTTATATTTGAACTCACATTATCATTGGGTTTCCTTGAAGGATTCAAAGCATGAATTTGCTAGACATTGAGGGTTTGATTTGTCAAAATCCTGAGATGCATGTTTATGATCACAGAGATTAAAGGTTCTGGGTATTGTAGGCTCTGCCTGCGTCATTTTTGGTATCAAAGCTTGGCTCTGTTGAAATTGAAGAATGTTTGTTTTTGTCTCTGAATGAATGCAAGAAGGTTTTGCTGAAGAATTGAAATGTATGATGAATGATTGAAAGGAAGATCAGATTTCTAAATCTGATATGCAAACTACACAAGTGAACAGGATTGCAGAAAGGAAGGGAGGACAAGATCATGCAAGATCTTAAAGGTGAGATGATTTCCTAATTTGAAATTTATGAATTTAAGTTTATGGTTGCAGAGAAGATGATGGCAGTGAACTTGACATTCAACTAAAGGCTGAATAGAGAGGACAATTGCAGTGTCCTAAAGAAGAAGGTGAGTTGAAGAGATAGCCTAGAGAGTGAGCAGAGGAGAGTTCTCAAGAGGTTCCAGGGGTAGTGAACCAGTACTTACCAAAAGATTGAGTGAGGAGAGCTTGGTGAGGTAAGCGGTGGCAGCAGAAGAGATTATTGTTGCAGAGGCTAGTGCAACTCATGATGAGTGAGAAACTCATAGAGAAGATGATCATGGAGGATCAGAGAAGAGGTTCAGAGGAATGCCATAGAAGTGAGATGACTACAGAAGTCCGAGAAAGAGAGATTGCAGTAATGAAGGTACAATTGCAGGTACTAGAGGAATGGCTGCAAGAGCAGGAAAATCAAAATAGAGGATGGATCTTTCCACTGAAGGGAAAGAGAGTGATTTGGTGACAATTGCAGGTGAAGTTGAGGCAAAGTGTGATTGCCTTATTGAAGAAAGGACTTAGAGTTCTTGAGCCATAGTGGGAATTTGAAGATTCCACATGCAGATTTTTTCAGAAGGATGTGTTGGAGGAAGCAGGCAAGACTGAAAGGTCTTGTAGTTTTAAAACTGACAAGTTGTGTATGTTTGCAGGTACAGTACAGGGAGATGAGCAAGCTTTAGAGTTTGTTCAGGAGAGAGAAGAGTTGAATCTGAAGGCTGTTCAGATTGATGCTGAGATAGGAAGATCTCAGAAGGGAATGAAGACAGAGGAAGCAAAAAATGATAAGTACTCTGAAAAAGAAAACAGTGATGCTTTTGTTGTTATAGTACAGGAGGAAATTCTTGTGGATGTTAAAGAAGAGAAGTAGTCTGAAGCACAGATAAGGGAAGTAACAACTGATACTGTTGAACATTTTGTGAAAACTGAAAGTTTATGTATGAATGTAGGTGATGATGATATGTTTCAACAATGCTACAGAGAAATTGCATTGTTGGAATATTTGTTGATAAATTTAGAGTATGATAGAAAGGTTGCAACAGACGAAAGAGTTCAGTACAGTGAACGAGAGCAGAATGACATCTTGGAGACAGATGGAAAGAAGGCGAGACTAGCTGATAGTCTTATGGTGAATGCAAATCAACATACTGATATGCTAACAGAGAAGTTGGGAAGGAACTCAGAGAAGCATACGGAAGTGTTGCCAGAGAAAGATGAGAAGGAAGCCAGTAAAGATTTTCTGAGTCCGGAAGAAGACTTGGAACCGCAGAGAGGAAACTTGGTAACTGAATCAACCAGTGAGACCATTGGGTCTTGTGATTTAAGTACTGACAACTTGATTGTGTTTACAGATAACGTAGAAGACAATCCATCATTTGGAATTGTCTTGGAAGAAGGAGAATTGTTGCAGAAAGAAGACGAGACTGTGATGTCTCATAAGCAGAGACTTGTTACCATGGGTGACAGGAAAGAGTTGGCTTGTCTATATAGCCAAGAGAAGATAGGTGGACAAAATTTTGGAGCTGCTACAGTGACAAAGGATGAAGCTATAGTGTTTGAAGAACTTGATTTGATTGCCAGAATCAATCAAGATAATGATGAAGAATTACTGAAGATTGTCGAAGAGGAAGATGGAGATTACGTTGAAGTTAATTTGCAGCATGTTGATGAAATGCTGAAATGTTTGTTGGAAACATTTGAAACAGAGAAAGAAGTTGCAGATGAAATTGCAGGTGACAAGCAAAGGAATGTTGCAGAGGGACAAGAAGTTTGGGAGGCCGCAACATCCATAGTGACAGCTAGAGCAACATGTGAGGCAACATTTATAGTAGCAGCAGCAGAAAAGGTGCAAAACAGCGATAAGGGTGAAAAGGAAGTGATCAAAACAAGTGAAGAACAAGCAAGAATGAGAGTTCAACAATCAAGAGATGGAAACAATCAACAAACAGAGGGCATACTGGACAGAGAAATTGAGTTGATAAGGAGGTTAATGATAAAAACATCCCAGAGAAAGACGGCAATAAGAAAGAAAAGGAGCGATAACAAGAGAAAGACAACGAAAGATTGCGAGAGCACAGCAAATGGAGTATTACAGCACAAAATATGGAAACCTGGAGGACAACAACAAATAACAGTTAGGCAATTGATAAGCAAGGAAAGGTTACAAAATAAAATTTGGGATCCAGGAGGAAATAATTATCCAGACTTATGACCAGGTGGTCATGAATTTTCTTACATGGGGAGTCTGATGCAGGAGCATCAAGGGTATTTTTTTATTTGCAAATATGTTAGAAAAGGGTGTGTGATAACTTTTAATATTTTATTTAATTTGTTATTTTAAATAAAATAGGAGAGTGGGGATTTTGCAACTATCCTTTTATTAATTAAAAGGATATGAGAGAATTTGGGTAGTTAAGGATATAAAGGGATAAGATTCTAGATAATAGGATTTATTGAGATATTTTAGTGATATTGAGATATTAAGGGGATTGAGTATTAAATTAGATCATTTTTAATGTATAAATTCATTAAGCCTCAAAGGCATGGGGAGATTGTGAGTTGTAGAGAGTGTGAGATTGGGAATAGAAAGCAGGGGTTTCTGCTTGGGAGCCTTCGGGCAATTTGCAAAGGGACACCGAACTAGAATATCGGGCCAACAAAAGTTTGTAAGCCATTGTTTTGTTTCAGATTATACATACATTGGTTGATTGATTTAGAAACTGTTTATTTGATTTCTGAAATTCATGGCATTGTTGAATTAATGAAGAAATGATCAATGGGCTTGGATTTACATTGATTTTGTGTGGAAACTGCCATGTATAATCATTGAGTGTAAAATGGCATTAAATCTCTGCGTAAAGGATGTATTGTAAGGCATTGAGTCTGTAGCTTGGTGTGGAACTCTGTATGTAAAAACTCTGTTCTGTCAGGGTCGTTGGTTATTGAGAAAAAGTTGTGTAATTTAGTGACATCAATAATGGATGGATTTCATTGTTGCATAATGTGTTAAATGAACTGTAAACCATCAAAGGGTTGTAGCATTGCTTTGGCGCAGATTTGAATAGTCGATGTTTAATGGTGTTAAAAAAAAACCAATGCAAAACTATCTGTCTGTCAATTGCGCTGAATTGGGTATGAACAAATTGTGAATCACTATTATTAATGTGTTGGTCTTCTGTCCAAGAATAAAGGTTGACATGATATATGACCACGTTATTGAAGTTGTTTTCAGGAGAACTTAAAATTGCATCGGTTCTGTATTAAAATACATAGTTATTGACTGCACCAGTGGTATTGAGTGGCATCGTTTGTATAAGTCGACATTGAGAGCATGAATATAAAACTGTGTTTCGGCTTGTAAAATCAATGGAACTTGACATACATAGTCTTGTTTTGTAATGCGACTGTGTGAGATGGAGGTTGCTGGAGTATTAATTCATATATGAGTTAAAATGACGTTCTAAAAAAAAACTAACTACAGAATCGTTATCTCTTAATCGAATTTCCGCTTGAATGATTTTACTGTATGACAAAGGCCCAGGTTCGAAATCCATTCGATGGCAATGTTTGAAATCCGGTTCAGAATTCGTTCCCTCCGTGGTGTTTGAAACTATGTGGAAGCTGGTAGTTAAAGACCAGAAGTTTTGAAACAATGTGTTTACCAATCGATTGAAGGTACGTTATTTGCGTAATTGTTACAAATTGGAACAGAATTGTGTTACTTTTCCAAGTCTACATGCAGTGTCAGGGCGAATCGATGGTAGGTTGTATAAATCAGAAGCACCGGTATTGAGACAAACCAATCAGATGTTGAAAGCGACAGTCAGTGAATGTGAACACGGCGCTGTTACTTTGGGTTTGGTTTGATTAAAATTTAAATGGTGTTAGAAGCATGTGGATTCGATGGTGTATTGATGCATTGAGTTTTAAATGTTGTCAGTGTTGAATTGAAACGGTATTAATACAACCCGAGTGTAATGTGTTAAGCTTTGAACACATTCAGAAGTTTGTAGTTTTATGAACTGATACATCTGCCAGATCGTTGAAGTTGAACCCAATATATATCCATTGTTGGATGGACAGGTATGAATGTTGGAATTGATCAAATTCTAAGTTTTTATATGAATTTTCATTTTCCTAAAATGGGTAAAGTGCGCTTATATAATTGGAACTTGATTTTGTATTAAGTTCAAAAGTGGAATCTTGTTATGAGGCTTGGTGTATTGAAGATAGAATGTTAAGAATTAAACATGGGAAGAGAATTGGAGAGGCAGAAGCGCATGGACTAGAATTATGATTGAAATTTATATTTGAACTCACATTATCATTGGGTTTGCTTGAAGGATTCAAAGCATGAATTTACTAGACATTGAGGGTTTGATTTGTCAAAAAGCTGAGATGCATGTTTATGATCACAGAGATTAAAGATTCTGGGTATTGCAGGCTCTGCCTGCGTCAGTGACTCAGGCTCAAACGGGTACTATCACCCCTCATCTTGGTCAAACATCTAGTATTGGACAACAACAAATGGTCCAACAACCATGGCTGGTACAATATTAACAACCACAATTCCAACAAGCTTACCAAGGACCTGAGTAACAAAGCTTTGCAGGTATTGGACAACCGTATTTTCAAAACAATTACCAACAATCATATTATAATGGTTATGCCCATCAACCTTATCAAAATTATCAGCATCAAATACATTATTCTGGTATGCAAAGATCTACTGCTCAGGAGAAGCTGGAGAACGAGAGAGGGTTGTAGCTCTCTGTAGGTAGCAGCCTGTGTACTAGTAAAGGACTGCACCAGTACAAAATCATTGTAAAAAGAAGTTTCTAATTAAAAGAAGATAGAGATGAATTGCAGCAAGTGGTTTTCACCCACATTGGGTTTCCACCTTATATCTTGTGTTCTTGTGTGTGATTGTCTTCTACTCTGTTTTATTGTTCCCGATCACTGTTTATATGGTTCTGATGCACAGATTAATGATCAACATCTATAGAATAAATTAAATTATAAGTGTGCATGGTATATGCGGGTTTCCTTATCTGTAGTTGAGTATATACGCGGTTTTCTCTAACTGAAGTAGCGTATATATTCTGGGTTTGAAAAAGAAATTATTGACTAGATGACACTGATTCACCCCCCCTCTCAGTATTATTTCCAACAATTGGTATCAGAGCAGGTCCTTGAGAAGAAGCTTGATTGCTGGAAGGAAGATTTATCATCATGAGCAGCTACGAAAGAGAAGCATCGATCAGGCCACCAATTTTTGATGGGACCAACTTCGTCTATTGGAAGGTAAGAATCACAACCTATCTTCAATCTCTTGGTACAAAAGTCTGGGATATCATAGATACATGGTACTCTTTTCCATCAGCAACCCCTACAAATCCGGATGGTAAGAAGCAGTATGAAACAAATGCAAAGGCTATCAATACTCTATTAGGATGTCTATCTCAATCGGAATTCGTCAAGGTTATGCAGTATAAAACCGCAAAAGAAATATGGGACAAGATCGTTCTGAGCTATGAAGGAGATGAATAGGTAAAACGAGCAAAACTTCAAACCCTCAGAATTCAATATGAAAATCTCAGAATGTACAATTATGAAAGTGTGGCTAACTATTTCCTACGTATAGATGAGATTGTTAATTGTATGAAAAACTTGGGTGAAGAAATAAAAGAGGTTGTTGTGGTTGAAAAGGTTCTAAGATCTTTGTCCCCTAAGTTTGAATCAAAAGTTTCTGTAATAGAAGAAAAACAGAATCTACAGAACCTTACCATGTCACAGCTGCACGGAATTCTAACTGCTTACAAAATGAGGAAAGGAGGACCATCAGATAGGAGAGAAGCTGCTTTCAAGGCTTCAGGAAAAGGAGATTACTATGAGTCAGGACATATGTCAGAAAAAGAGGAAGAATCAAATTTTGTCAAGAACCTTCAATGGGGTGTTGGAAGATTCAAAGGTAAGTTACCCTTCAAATGTTTTTCTTGTGGAAGAGTCGGTCACTATGCTGCCAAGTGTCCTCATAAAGATAAGCTTGACAAAGGTAAGGAACTAGTTAGATGGAACAAGAAACATAATGTAAATAAGAAAAGCTACTACACTCATGAAGACAGTGATGGACTTCCAAATAGTGATGAAGATGAACAAGGTAATAATTATAGACTTTTAATGGCTTTTGAAGATAATGATTTCTTGGATGCTATAGATGAATAAGGTCTTTATGAAGAGATTTCTAAACTCAAAATTTGCTTAGAAGAAAAGAATATGATCATAGATACTCTGTAATTTCAACTTGTCGAAAAAGAAAAACATCATGAAAAATTAGAATGTGAAATTGTGGGACTCAGAAAAGAGATTGAGAAAACAAAAGCTCTTAATCTTAGATTTACTAAAGGATCTGAAACTTTAGATGAGATTATCAAAGTGCAGCGTTCTCCACTAATCAAGACAGGTCTGGGATATAATGAAGAATCATCTCAAGTACATAAGCCATCCACCTCCAAAAGTTATCATGATGCAACAAGAAGAAGTGAAAGGGTTGAAAATCAACTGCAAAAGCACAATGTTGCTCACCAGGTAAATTAGGGACAATTCACCTCAAGAATGAACAAAGAGTACCATGTAAACCCAGGGCAATCTACTTTAAGGATGAATAGAAGCTACAACTAGCCACAGGTAAAACCTTCTCAATTTTCCTCAAGAATGGATATCAATAGAAACTACAATCTTTCGGCTGGTAGATTTGATAATCATAGGAGTTTCTTCAAAGGCCAATGTTTCTCTTGTCATAACTTTGGTCACAAAGCAATTCAATGTGTTGCCTATAAGACAATCATGTCTAGAGAAGCTCAAAAACAAAGAAGTATGACTGGGATCACGAAAAGGACCTACAATAACTTTTCTGCTTTTGAAAATGAAATTGAATGTTCTAATTGCAGCAACTTTGGTCATGAAGATTCTGAATGCAAGAGCAGGTTTCGGCAAACAACTCAGAAGGAACTCGCCTCAAGTGCCAAAACATGGAGAATGAAAGAACCACAACCAGAAAGATGTGGTATAGCCTTATATGCAAAAGGGCAGGAAAATCAATGGTACATTAATAGTGGATGTTCGAAACATATGACGGGTGATAAACAAAAACTTCAATCATATAGTGCCTTAGAGAAGGAGAAGAAGGTCTCATTTGGAAATGACACCCCTGCGCTCATAAAAGGTAAAGGATCTGTTCAATTAAAAGAAAAGGTAAAAGCTAGAAATGTTATGTATGTTGATGGCTTAAAGAATAATCTATTGAGTGTCAGTCAGGTGTGCGATCAAGGAACTGAGGTAATATTTTGATCAAATGAGTGTAGTGTTCGTGATCTTGATACAGGAAAAACAGTGATCAAAGGCATAAGAACTCCAAATAATTTATACATATTCAAAGAAGGACAACATCAATGCTATCTAAGCAAGAATGATGAACACTAGCTATGGCATCAGAGATTGGGGCATCTAAGCTTCTCACAAATAAGGAAAGCATGCAAATACCAAGCAGTTCGTGGTCTTCCAGACATTAGAGTTCCAGACAATATGAAAATCATGTCAGTTTGGTAAGCAAACCAGAACCAACTTCACTGAAAAGGAAGGATCAGCTAGCATGCCTCTTGAACTTGTCCATACTGATGTATGTGGTCCATCTAGGAAAAGGTCACCTCGGGGAGAAAAATACTTTATATTATTCATTGACAATTTTTCCAGGATGTGTTGGATAGGACTTATGAAGCACAAAGATGAAACCTTCGAAAAATTCAAATCTTTCAAAGCCTTGGTTGGAAATGAATCAGATCACAAAATTAAATGCCTCAGGTCTGATAGAGGTGGGGAGTTTACCTCAAATGATTTTTTCAAGTTTTGTGAAGAACATGGAATAAGAAGAGAATTCTCTACTGCAAGGACTCCTCAGCAAAATGGAGTAGTGGAAAGAATGAATAGAACAGTTCAACAAATGGCTCGTGCTATGATGGATGAGTCTGGAACTCCCGCAACTTTCTAGGGTGAAGCTACATTTGTTGTAGTTTTTATTCTCAACAAAACAAATGTACGGGTGAATAGCACTCAGACACCTCGCGAACTATGGTATGGTAAGACTCCTTCAGTAAAATATTTCAAAATTTTTGGGAGTAAATGCTACATAAAAAATACTAATGAAAACCTTGGCAAGTTCAAACCTAGAGCAGATGAAGGCATTCTCCTCGGTTACTCTCCCCACAACAAAGCATACAAGTGTTACAATAAAAGGCTTGGAAAAATTGTTGAAAGTATTGATGTAGTGGTTGATGAAGAAGAAAGCACTCCTAGGTAGGTAAGATCTGAAAATTTTGAAGATAATGAGGACTATCCATCAACATCAAATCAGATTCATGATTAAGAAGAAACCCATGAGGTGCCAGAGGAACATATAAGAATAAAAGAAAAGACTCCATTCAGGTACATTCAGAAGAATCATCCAGAATCTCAAATTTTGGGGCAGAAAGAGGCTAGTATACAAACAAGAAGATCAATAGCAGAAGCTTCAAGCTATTTAGCATTACTCTCCTCCACTGAGCCACAAAATGTAAGAGAGGCATGCAAAGATGAATGTTGGGTCAAGGCAATGGATGAAGAACTCGAACAGATTGAAAAGAATAACACTTGGGAGCTAGTTCCTAGGCCCAAGAAAAAAGTGCTTAAAATCAAATGAAAATGACTTACTTGTTCAAGGTAGGGGGGTTGAGGCTTATAATGTAAAATTAACACAATTTCTACTATACTTATAAAATTGTCCATTATGACCACAATTATGAATTGGCACAACTTATTTGGATTTATTGGCACTAATTTGAATAAAAACTATGCACTCTATTTAAAGATATATAGTCTATGAAATTTATGGTCATCCTAGAAAAAAGCTTGAAAAACACTATTTTTAAACCAATATCTCCACTTTATGGACTCCAACTTAGTTTTTTTTTTTTAACTGCTTAATTTTTCTAGATGTTCATCTTGGATTGGATTTTCCAAATTCTACATCAAAAGTTTTAGAAATCAACTTGAATGTCGTTGACCTTTATTTTTTCCATCAAAAAATCAGCCAAAAGAAATCTATTCTCCAATTTAAGCCCAAAATTGTCTCCCACTTCATAATCAAGAAAGAGCTTTGATACCACTTGTAGTATACCCAATCCTAAAATTCAAAGCATTCGTGTAAAATATGATGCAAAACCAAATAATATAAAAGAAAAGTGAAAAACTCAAAGAAATATGTATGTGATAATAAAAATTAGAGAGCTATATTCACTTACCTCCTCAAATGAGAAACCTCCAAGAGAAATGCTCCAAATACAATAACAATTCTTAATAAAACATTACATAACCTTATATTCAATATATAACAATCAGCAAAGAATCCTAAATACCTATTGGCTCACATATAATGAGAGCCTACTAACTAAGTTGAGCATTATTAACAAAAAAAAACTAATACTTAATTTATAATTATTTAATAGACAAATCAAAAAAAGTGGCCTCATTCATTAATAAAGTATCTAAATAATGACATTGAGTAAATATA
Organism: Pinus taeda; assembly: GCA_000404065.3. NCBI lineage: Eukaryota > Viridiplantae > Streptophyta > Pinopsida > Pinales > Pinaceae > Pinus > Pinus taeda. Next base: position 73,722 of record APFE031443769.1, read on the forward strand.
TATTATATATATAATATATATATATATTATTATATATATATATATTATCTATATATAATATACTAACACTACTGTAAATAATTATTATTATACCTATAAAACATATGAAATCAATAGGATATCTTCAACTTAATGATATATAAAAGAATATAAGTGAAATGTCAAATATAAAGATGAGATACCACTTGTGTTGGTGTATGATGATTAAGTGTATTGCATGATAAATTAAATTCAATGAATATGTTGTTTTATAAAGGTTTATTATGTATCCTAATCTACTAAAGGGTTGACACATTAATAACGCAATAATTCAAATCCACAAAAGTACATAAATATGTAATGACATTAATTTGGAATTTAAAACTCTTTGTTTAGGGGTAGATAAGGGTGGGATTGGAATTGTGTTAGTCTTTTCCTCGCCAAAGACTATAGCACTCGCCTTAATCGAATCTCGTTGACTCTTGATTAGTTTGTCGATTTTTATGTGCATAACCAAAATTTTTGGGATTTTATTTTTATTTACGATTTTTCTTAAAGTATTAAAACAATTTTATAGTTTTTGAAAAATGTATTTCTCATTTTCTAATTGACTTAGAGCACTTTGATGGGACATAATAGCCTTGGTTGAGTGTCTTTTTATTTTCCTATTTGTTAGTGTCTAACAAATCATTTTAAAATGAAAAAAAGGTTAATTTTGTAAGTGGTCATTCTGTCAGTGACTGCTTTGACACCGACACTAACTCTGTTATGCCTGATATTGCTACTTCTCTACCCAATGATGCCATAACTGACATGGTTCCATGTTCCTTACGTAACCGAGGGGGCGGTGGAGGGGGTAACACAAATACGAGGAGGAATATTTCATTGTGTGGAGTGCGAAAGTGCATGTGATGGTAAAGTCTAGTGGAAAAGACTAATTAAATTAAAATAAATAAGAGCGCCAAAATTATTATAATTTATGTTGAAAAGCTCAAGGTTTTTAACCATAATTTCCTTCATAGTAGTTATTGGTATTTTCATAGCTATTTCTCTTGTACTTCTAACCCTTGTATAGGCTCTACATTTTATAGATGTATGCACAAAATTATTACAAGAATAACACACTCCAAGGAAAATATTCGGGTCCTTGGGTGTAGGTGGTCTTCTTGATGGTGTTGTCCTTCTAAAGCCATCATCTTCTTCTTGAAAATTCTTTATTTTTGGTTGTTATACATTCTCCTTTAGCGGCTTGTATTCTTCCTTCTTAATAGAACCCTTGAATGCATCAACATAGCTTCCTTGTTTGCTTCATTTCATGTCATCATAGAACTTGAACCTTTATCATTATAATTTGTTTATATCCTAGTCCAGACCTGTCATTGAATGGTTTTTGGTTGGTGATGATTTCATCCAATATTCTGGGACTATTGTCAAATTTATGTTGGGTATCCTTCTTCCATAGTTCCTTCCTCAAAGACACTGTCTCATCCTCTAGATTCTCGGTTATTCTCTCATCTTCTAATAATGTATTGAGTGTTGCTTCAATCATTCTAGCTTCTTCTAATCGTACTTTCATATTTATGATAGTCTACTTGGTCTCTTCAGAGTTCCTAGTGGGACTTTGTAAACATTCTTTTAATTCATGTACCTTTTCTTTGAGTACAAGATTGGTCTTCCATGTTCTTCACTTGAGGTACTAATAAATCATGTCTCAAGATCCACTTCTCCTTCTTCATGATTGTCTTCATAGTTTGCAAGAGTTTCATTCTAAGTATTTAATGCCATGAAGAGAACTATATCAGAATCATGGTCACTATCAACATCTTCATGAGATGAGAAACTATCTTCTCTTGAGTAGAGACTTTTCTTAAAGATTTTTCCCTTTTTCTTTCATTTGTTTCTTTTTTGATATTTTCTTTCTTATAACTTTCTTCTTCATCATTATTTGACCCCTTTACAAAAGGACAATTTAGAAGCATAATGACCAATTCTACAACATTTAAAACATTTGAAATTAAACTTACCTTTATATCTTTCAGTTACTCTTTTCGACTTTCTAACAAAGTTGGCTCCTTTTTCATCGCTTGAATCATCACTACATCTAGAGCTTGTTTCTTAATTTTGCTTGTTCTTCCTTGCCTTCTTGGAGACCTTGAAAGCTATTTACCTTTTAGACATTAGAGGAAATTTGAACCTAAAAGTGCCCATGAAATTTTCATGTAATTTCCATGTCATAATATGTAAGCCAATCATCCATTAAATTTAAAAAGAGGTAAAATGTAAATATTTTGGGGGGAAAAGAAGAAAAACTTCTTTGTAACTGTATTTTTAGCATATCTCCTTATAGATTTACTCAAATTTCAAGTGGACGCTCGTTGGATGCAGAATCAAATTCCACATCTATTGAATACCATTATGCATACTTTTGAGAAGACCCACATTGATATAAATTGCAAATAAATTAAAAAAGTGTGTTTAACATATTTTTTTAATGTATCTACAATTTTTATCAATGTGGGTCTTCTCAAAAGTATGCATAATGGGTATTCGTTGGATGTGGAATTTAATTATGCATCCAATGAATGTAAACATATAAGAAGATGAGCCAAAAATACAAATAAAAAGAATAGTTTTCTCCTTTTCCCTCCAAAATTCATAACTCCTATTTTATTATTTTAACTATTATTTTATTATTTTTCCTTAGGAGGCCACTATTAGGTTGAAATTTCCTCTAATGTGGATTTTCCTATTATGTCATCATTTCATATGCTATAACAATTCCATTTAACTCATCCATATTCAATGTAGCTAGATCTTGTCTTTCTTCTGAAGTTGATATTTTAGAATTAAAACTCATTAGGAGAGATCTTAGTATCTTTTGAATGACGATTGTATATGTGATCCTCTCTCCTAGTCCTCTCATAGTATTTACGATCTCATAAATATGGAGAAAGTAAGTTGCAATGTCTTCATCTTCAAGTGTTCAAATTGTCCTCTATAAGTTTGAAGCTTGGCCTCTTTGACCTTTTCATCTCCTTCATACGCATTCTACAACTTGCCTTAGATTCCCTTTGTTGATTCACAATGCATAACCTTGACAAATTATGATCCTATCAACCCACCTCAAATGGCATACATAGCCTTTGAATTACTTTCATAGAGTCTTCTTCCAACCGGATATGTTGGAGAGTAGAGGTTGGTACCTTGTATTCATTTAGAACATCTTGCCAAACATCAACTCCTTATACTTGCAAGAACAATCTCATCCTTATGCTCCAAAAGCCTTATTTTTATCCATCACACAATGACAAACCATGTTTGGTGCGTTTTGCTTACTTGTCCATGAGTCTTAATGAGATCTACCTTATAGTGGTCAAATTGTTTCTAAAGGAACCCACTCTGATACCAATAGTTGGAATATTTAGCAATAATGGGATGAGGGTTGAATCAGTATTAACATTGTTTTTTACTTCAAAAACTTGTAATTGAATCCATGGATATAAAGCAAAGCACATGCATATACAGATCATAGAGATTTTTTGTGGAAGCCCAAAGTGGGAGAAAACCACATAACTCTTTTCTTAATAAATAGAGAGTACATTCAAATTTATTAGCAGCAACTCCCTAATTTATCGGCACCAAAGAATTTACATGAGTCAATATTAGTCAAAGAAAGTCTACACTCCTAGCAATTGCTCCTCTATCCCTCACTCAAGAACTCAATTTCTCAAGCATGATCTTAGCAACAGAGCTTCCCTCGACAAACGATCCTTGAACTTGGCCTCCTTATTAGTAGAATTTGGCCTTAATAGGCCTCAACCTAGGACTGAAACCTTCAAAAGTGTGCCAAAAATCCTTCCAAAATAAGCCAAAACCCTTAAAAAAATGTGCCAAAAAACCTTCCCCACAAAGTCTCTCCAAATCAACTCCTCTTCACTTTTAAAACATGAGGTATGAACCTTTGGATTTCTTCTTTTCTTCACTTGTTTGAACAAATCTGAATTATCTTGAGTGAATGACTTCAGATGCTCCTTCTCATGCCTATTTATAGTCCATTTGAGGTCTAGACTAGGCCAACTTGTCCACTAGATGGACTAACTTATGCAACTAGCAAAACGTATGGTGAATATTCAAAGATGCATTTCTCCTCAACTATGAGGAGTTAGCGGGAGTGTCATATACCATTAGGAATGTCTTGAAATAAGTTTTCTAACCATATATGTTATGCTTCCACTTGAGCTATGTAAATGGAGTAAAAATGCATTAAAATATAAGATATCCAAATGAAGAATCAAAAATCCAAAAATTGTTTTTCCTTAAGCATGAGTTAGAGGGTGTGTCATATACCATTGGAAAGATCTTAGAATAAGATTTCCAACCATATATGTTATGCTTCTATTTGTGCTAGATAATGGAATAAAAATGCATTCAACGATATGGTATCCAAATGGAGCATCAAAAATCCAAAAACAATATTTCAAATTGTGTTATTTGAATATGTATTTTCTTAAACTTTCCCTTTCATTTGGACAACCTTTGACATCAATGACAACTTCTTTCAAGTCATCAAATGTCGATCTTCCCAATGGAAAGACATGTATGAGAAAACCTATGTCATTTTAATGGTTTACATTGTCAAAAATGAATTTGAATTTCCCTGATACCAATTTGCTAGGGTTTTATAGTGTTGATAATCGGATGGGAATGGAGAAAGCCAAACACTAGTGATCCAGCAAGACCATGTAAGAACTCTGGGAAGGATTTGTTGATGGCCAAAGAGGGCATAGAGAGCATCTATGACTAAAATGAAGAAGAATAAAAATGTATGGAGATAGATTTATTGAGTAGAGAACAGAAGACAATCATAGACGCATATCTAAGAATAATTAGGGTATTAAATAACTAGCTCTGATACCATGTCAAGCTAAGGAATAACTTCGCTTGTGTGATTTATTTCATTATTCAAAATTGAATATATACAAACAAGTGACTACTAGCTTCACATTCTATGTGGGACTCTTGATCTTTATGACTCCTCATTGTGTCTTAATTATGTACAACAATAATCCAAAGGATTGTGTCCAACATATAATACAAATGGGTTGTGTCGATATTGTATTAAAGGTCCAAAGGTTACAATAATTGGGAATAATGACTCTTTAATTTCAAGAACTTTATATCATATTTTCCTCAAAAAGTAAGGAAATTGAACTTAAAGGTATACAAGGAAATTTATAATCTTTAGCAACATTAAAAAATTGTCAAAGAGGATATCATGGTTTAATTGCACAATTGTGCTCACTAGATATTCAATAATCATTCTAAGGTATTTGGAAAGATAACTAAATGTCTTACCCTTCCTCAAGATCATGACCATGTTATTTATTCACAAACAAGTTTACCACTTAACATCAGACCTTGCTAGTACTCATGCACAAAAGGGTGAGATTGAGCCAATGATTCAAAAAATTCTAGTTGATGGTTGTTGTGATGGCTTATAAAAAGGAAGGTCCATTGCATGTGTCTAAATTATGAAGAGCTCAACAAAATGACAATTAAAGAAGTTACTTGTTCTCATCATTAATGAATTATTCGATTACTTGCATAGAGAATTTTTTTTTTTTTAAATTACCAAGTTGAATCATCATTTAGGATATCATAAAATCATAATGAGACAGTAAGACATTCCCAACACAACCTTTAGAACACATGAAGGTCATTACAAGTATTTGGTAATGTTGATTGGCCTCACTAATGCACCTTCCACATTTCAAGCTTGTTAATTTCTATTTTAAACCCTCCCTTACATATTTTTTTAGAATTTTTTTGATGATATACTAATTCACAAAGAATCTTGGAATAAGCATGTATAGCATAACCATATATAGAGTCTTCCAAATGTTCCTTTGGGGTTTGGGAAGTTGAATATTTGGATCATATTGTATCTCATTAAGGCATTAAAGTGGACCCTACTAAAATTAACATTATGATGGAAAGGCCAATTCCCTAAACCTTGAAGAATCTTAGAAGATTCATAGGATCAATAGGCTATAACCACAAATTTGTCAAATATTATAAACAAATTTGTAGGACCTCTAACAACATTATTTATAAAGAAGGCATTTACTTAGACTCAAGAAGCAACCAAAGCATCTGAAAAAGTTGAAGAGTTCGTGCATACAACTATCTTGGCCATGCCTAACTTCCAAAGAAAAACTTTACTATGGAGTGTGATACCCCAAGGCATGATATTGGTGTAGTTTTAATGCAAGATGAAAGGCTCATTTCCTTGGAAAGTCATTAGCATAAGGGAAAGAACTCACTCAAACCCATTTATGAAAAGGAAATGTTCAGCATATTACATGCAATTAAGAAATGGTGCCCTTCCATAATATGAAGACACTTCAAGGTAAAAACAAGTCATGATGCTCTAAAATACTTCTTGGAATAACAATTAGCTTCAAAAGAGTAACAAAAACAAGCTAGTAAGATTTTAAATTATGACTTTGAAATTATCTACAAAAAAGGAAAACAAAATGTGGTAGTAGATACACTTTCAAGGATAGAAGAAGACACAAAATGTTTGCTTTTGTGGTATTTCAACTTTGTAATCCAATTGGGTGGAAGAAGCAACGATATAATGGGAGTAGAATTGAAAAGTGTGTAAATTCAACTACAAGAGGACTTAAGTGCATTAGATAAAATGGTGTGGAAAAATGGCTTCTCTTTGTTAACAAGAAAACCCACATTTATGAATTTCCCAACTCAAACATATGGTCATTTTGGAATTGCACGCTCTTCCTATAAGACATTCAAAGTTTTTGAAAACTACTACAAAGTCGAAATTTTTTTCTAGAAGTCTTAAAACTAATGTTACAAATTATATGACTAAATGTTTGGTTTGTCAACAAACTACGGAAAGACAATCTAGACCCCAACTATCTTACAACCATACACCATACCAAGTCAACATTAGAAAGAGGTCTCAATGAATATTATTATAGGTCCACTAAAGTTTGAATGAAAGATTGTAATCCCCATGATTATTGTGAGTGAAAGAGATCAAATTTTCATTAATAATTTTTGGATTGAATCCAACAAGAGGTTCTTCAATTACTGAAATATATTTTGGCTATAACATAAAATAGGATCAAATAACAAATAGATCATCATCAGAGTAAAAGGGATTTGAAGTCATTTCTAAAACTACAATTGTACAAATAGATATCCATCAAGCAACAAAAGAACGTCAAAAAATTAGCACCCAAATACTATGGTCCCTATAAGGTGGTGCACATTATTGGAAGTATGACTACAAATTGAAGTTGTCTTCATCTTCACATGTCAATCTAGCCTTCCATGTTTTTTTATTTGATGAAAGTAATCAACAATAAGATCCCTACTCAAATAATTTTACTAGAGATAAATAAAAATTGAAAATCATATTGAAACAAGAAGCAATCATTTAAGAACATATCAAGCCACTGCAAAGTCGAGCAGTTATTAGGTACATCTAAAAAAAGAACCTATTAGTAGAAGAGTCGGCAGTGAAAGATGAGTTCTTGATGCAAAAACATCCACAACTAATCAAGTACTAAGAAAAAGAAATCACTTGAAGGGGAAGAGCATGTTAAGTTGTAGACATTGAGTTATTACATTTCTATTATTATATTAGTGTTGTAATTAATTATCAATCAACTAAGCACTTTTATTGCTCTCATAATATACCCAAAGGGACAAATGCTATCGTAATCAACTTAATATTGGTTGGTCATTTTGCATTACAAAACAATTAAAATCCATAGCAACTCAAATTCAAAGTGTTTTGACCTAGCCATCCTACTAACAATATCGAGTATAAAGAATAAGTGTAAAACAAAAATAAAAGTTTGATTCAAAAAGAAATTACTACCAAAGATGTTAAACTTAGTTAATCCTAACAAACACAATCATCAATCATGTTGCAGTAACTACACTAAAAGAATATAATAACAATTTCATTAAAGTTTGTTTCTACATTGAGTTCCAAAGCTAGCATTTAATATGGATTGTAAGTGTAATAATATATCCAAAATAATAAATGAAAAATATCTATACTTGTAAACAATAAGCATCCGCAAATTGCATTTAAACTATATTTTACTAAAATAATTAACTAATTAGAATATAATAAACAACTTATTAAGTGGAGACAATGTGTTCTAGGTAGATTCCCAGTTGATAGTTTAGAAACTACCATTACTGATTGGGATCTTGAAATCTAGATAAATGAAAATTGTGCAGCTTTGTCCCAGATTTCACTCTTATTGAAGGGTTGGGTCAGGTCACATGTAGTGCAGATATATTCAGAAAAATATTTTTTACTAAAAAAGAAAAGAAAAAAAAATGTTATTAAGAATAGAAAAATATTTACGTTGCATAAACAATTCCAAAACACATATTTCATTTTATAAGATATAACTACCACTACAACAATATAAAGATGTTATAATATTAAAAGTATCATAAAATATGTAAAACGCTTACAAATGATTTTTACCAAAATATAATATAAATATATTATAGATATAATATATAATACAAACATCCTATATCATAAATGATTAGTACATAATGAAAGTACTAATGACTAATGCAAACAAAATCCTATTATCATAAATATAACCAGTCATACTATTATATATGAATATAGTAATTGCTATTGCAATACATAGTTTTTTAATATACAATAATATTTTGTTTTAAAATTTAAAAATAAAAATAATAATAATTACTTAATTAATTAAGGTAAGAGAGAACTTTGAATGTTTTAACTGCAATACAGTTGTTTATAATATTAAAATAATATTTCATTCCCCACAAAGAAAATAAATAAATAAAAAATTAACAGGACCACAGAGAACTTCAAATCAAACAGAAGGCCATATGTTAAGGTCATTATCCACCTATGCATGAAAGGAGTACGAACTAACGTTCTAGCATAGGTGAAAATTTCCAAGTTTAATACCGTTTTCTATATCTAGAACAAGGAGCATGGTTCACTTCCGTGCACATCCACACACATTTAATGAGTTTGCATCAAAGCTTCCACCTAAGGTTTTTGGGTGATTGAAAATTCATGTTCAACACTGCTCACAATATCTTAGCACAAGGAATATGGAAAACAATATCTCCACTTAAATTCTATCCTCCATTGATTATGTTAATCTGATACCTCGAATAATAATTTGTTTTCTTAAACAATTACATTCATATGTTCTCGACTTTTTCATGTTCCCCGCCGGATTTAAAACATTGTTAGCCCAGTGAAAGCAACGTTCTTCGTGATACAATTCAGAAACAGTGTTATCCCAAACAATCTCAATTGTAATATAACAGATTACAGGAATCGACTCACTCAAAGAATACAAACCCGAAAGAGGTAACCATTTCATGTGTCTAAACAAGTTGTTTACGACAATGCCAACTTAGAGAAACTCACCTAAATTGCAACTCCCAATAACAACCAGTCGAGCCCAATTCTTGGGTTTTATATTCCACGTAGTTGCACACAGCAGTTGATCACTGTAAGGTGCAGAATTGGCAAGAATCAATTATAAGGGACAGATCAACTACCAGGGAGGTAGCAGTAAAAGATTAATCTCAATCATAAGTGTGAACACAATCATTCAGAAAAACACTAACATTTGATTTCCTAAACTAGATTCAGATGTTTCTCGACATTTCATGGTCCCCAACGGATTTCAAAGATCAGCAAGCCCAGTGAAAGCAACTTTATTTCAAATATATATATATATATATATATATATATATATATAGCACCTAAATGAGCTACAACATAATCATTCAGAAACAATGTTATCCCATATCCGCTAAATTATAATAAATCATATCACAGGGAAAGCAACTTTCTTCAAGAAATCATTTTAATATTTTAGTATCATAAATGAGCTACAAGATAATTATCAGAAACAATGTTCTCCTTCTCTAAATCATTCAGAAGCAATGTTATCCCAAATTCTCTAAATCGTAATAAAACATATTACAGCAAGCAACTTATTTAATGAACGCAAACCCAAAAGAGGTAATCATATCATGTCGACTTGTTTATGACACTCCTAACGTAGAACTTACTCGTCAAAATTTCAAATCCCAATAATAACCAATTAAGCCCACTTCTCTGGGTATTATATTCCACATAGTTGCACAACAGTCTTTAACCAGAACCTAATACAATTGACCACTACAAGGTGCAGAGTCGAGAAGAACCAATTACTAGGGACAGACCAACAACCAGGAATGTAGCAATTAAAAAGATTATTCTCATTCATAAGTTTGAAGACAAACGTTGTATCTTATTGATCACAAGAACCATATCGTCAAAAGAATCCCATTTTTCGGGAAAATTAATTAATTGAAATTACGTTTTCTGTCTCCGGCATCGTACGCAAGAGATTTATCTTGTATTTTATTGTTAATTGGCCTCACACAGAAGCAATCTGGGCATGCCCCAGATCGGCTTTCAGTCATCAAATGTCTTATGACTCCTAATGAAACAATTGAGGCAGCAGACCAATGGAGAAGACTGTCCCCTGGATTCCTCAATCAAAATGCATAAATGCACAGCCTTAAGTCTCAAGACTGCTCTGTAGAAGTGTTGTTCATTTCGCTATTAAGCTAGTGCTGCCAATTGAGAAAACCACATGGCATCCCATGACCAAAATCACGTCTGTACTATAACTGGGAAGCATAGGTTTATCAAATATCCACATCCAGTTTTGCTTTGATCACAACACAAGTCTGCATATATTTGTAGTCCCAAGATCAAACAACTGACTTGTTCTATCATTCTACAATCCACGGAGAACATTCAAGACTCCCACAATGCGCCACTGGGAAAAAGAATTCAACACAATGCAAGAGAGTTCAATAATTTACATCCAAAACAAGAAGACGCCAAATAACGCTATCGAATAAGCAAGCAGAAGTTATCATCGTCAAAGCCAAATGGAAGATACACTCTAGCAACCATAGTTACGATAAACAAATTAGGATTCAGATTCGGATTCAGTACGATTCAGACACAAAAAGACACAACAGAAAAATGCAATTCCAGAGAGTATTCATTACACTAATACTAAAATATACATAAATTATTCAAAAAATTCAAAAATTCCAACCATTTAAGTGCTGCGTTTTTCAAAAACAATGCTACAATGTTAAAAATACTTTATTAATTTAACTGATCATATCAATGGAGAGTACAATAGACATTTAATAAATATAATAATACAATGGATGGATATTAAATTCGCAGTGAATATTAAACCCAAAGAAAAAATGATGGGTGCATTCTAAGTGCAGTTCAGGTGATGTGTAATGGTCATGCTCAACACCGAGCTGAAAAGTGGCATTTACAAAATAATAATAATAAAAACAAATTAAGATTTGAACATCATCCCGATTAAAAAAATAACAAGTTAATATGGATGAAATGTATAACACACACATATAAAGCCACTGTCCATAGGCTTTATGAAGATGTGAAAGTCAAAATTAGAACTTCAACAAGGATTTCAGAAAGCTTTAGAAATGACATCGGAGTCGAGCAAGGTTGTCCTTTATCCCCTACTCTTTTTGTTTTATATATTGATGAATTGGAAGAGTGCTTCAATCTGCAAGGTGGGGATGGTGTTCGGTTGGGGGAGTTTATGATAAAGTTTCTTTTATATGCTAATGACCTTATATTGTTTGTTAAATCAGCCCATGGATTGCAGATGCACCTATATGCCCTTGAGCATTTTTGTAAAGCAGTGGGAATACCAGTCAATACCAGCAAGACCAAAATAATATTTTTCTCAAATAAAAAGACGCAGAGCCAGCATGCGTTCTTCTTTGAAGGCAACATTCTTGAAGAAGTAAATGAATACAAGTACCTTGGGATTGATTTCAACAAGAAGCTTAATTGGGAGGACTACAAAAAGAAAAGAATTTTAGTAGAGTGGAAAGCATTATATGCTCTTCAAAGCAGATGTAGAGAGGCAGAGTTACGAGATTGGAAAACGATTAAAGTGATTTTTGGGCTCCTAGTTTGTCCAATGAGATTATATGTGTGTGAACAGTGGGCTAGCGGCATCAGCATCCCTATCTCAAAATGGAAGCAAATTGAGAAAATTCAAAAACTCTTGATCACGTGCAAGTTTAAAATAAAAAGTTCGGTTTCTTATGAGATAATGTTGAGTGAAACAGGAGCAACTCCCATCGAACCAATTGCTATGGTGTGTCTCGTAAGTTACCTACAAAGAATTGAGCAAATGGGAGAAGATAGATGGCCTAAAGTTATCTTCAATGAAGGACTGAGTGAAAGAAAGAAATCATGGATGAGACAAAACAACAAATAGATGCAAAAATGGAATATTTACCTCAATGCATGTCCCACAAATAGCAAGGAGTTAAAGAGTTTTGTTATGCAGAAGTTTCGTAAGTGTATATGGGGAAAAGAGTTGAGTAGAAAGACGAAGTACTATGTTCAAAAATTCAACCCCACTTGTGATATCCAACACAAATAATACATTGGAGCTAGCATTCTACGGAGAGTAAATATTCTTATTGCTCAATTAAGAACTAACTCGCATCAACTACAGTGCGAAACAAGTCAATGGAAAAGACTGAAAGAAGCTTGGCAAGAACGGGTGTGTACTTTTTGCACTTATGAGGCAGTGGAATCAGAAAAATATTTCATTTTGGAATGTGAGATGCTTTTAGAGACATCGGAGACAGTTACAGCAGTATGTTAACATCGGTTCCTTGGCATTGTCTTTTCGGTGAGGGGACTGTTAGAAGGTTGGGTCAGCGCATCATTAATTTGAATAATAAAAAGATTGAATTGCAAAAGGCGAAAAGCAGGGAAGCTGGTGGTCCCATAGACTATTTCTAGTCTCGTGGACGTTAAAATTTCATTCCTTCACTCATAAAGCATAATTAGTATCTGTATACACACTGGCGTAGATCCATTTAACTTAGGGAACTATTAATAACAAATTAAGATTTGAACATCAGCCTGATTAAAAAAATAACAAGCCAATATGTATGAAATGTGTAACACACGCGCACACGCATATTAAGAAAGAAAAGAATATAAAGCATAATTAGTATCTGTACACACACTGGCGTAGATCCATTTAACTTAGGGAACTTTCAAGCAGCAAGAGATTTGTATCTCAATCTTACTTTGATTCCACTCAATGCTTAATAGCCTCGGAGTTAAATGAATCTACTTTGTGATTCCTGGGCCGATATTTTTTACTTCCAATAAGTAAGGTAGTATAAAAACGCCTTTTGCATTGAATATTGACTCTCTGCAATCCTTTGCTGTCTACAATGGTGTTAATGCACATCTTAATACACTTTCAGTAAATATAATTATATCATATGGATGGACAGAATTTCTGCACCAATAAATCCAAATTTGAGAAAAGTTGGGGCAAATTTCAGCAGAGAGGGCCAATTCGACCAAATTTTGTTACTGTGCTAGCAAGTGTATCAAACATATGGTTTACATAAACTAATAGATGATTTGGTATTAGATTATGATATACTTGATAATTACTCCCTCATACCTATTATACATTGACCCCAGGCATGCCAACATGCTCTTGAAATGAAAAATATAAATTGCTTAAATAATCTTGAGGATTAATTATAGAGAAGACATGTACAGATAACCATGTTTAAGTTACGTCCCTTCCATGAAGTGCACATGATAAATCTCAGATAGAGGATTTAAAAGAAATTTCTCTAATTAGAGAAATTGTGGAAATCATGTAGGAGGCAACCTTGTAGACCAAAAGAATAATGCGCTACCAACAAGGTCATAAATGAACAGTTTTCCATGTCATTGTGATGTTGAATTAGAATATTCCTCTATGGAATAATCTTATGGCTAAGAAACCCATTTGCATTTTCTCTACAAGCTCAAACATTCCACTGTACAACACTGCTGACCTGTTATGAATTTCTGTAGTACTCACTTTCAGCCACATAAATAGTCCCCTGAGAAGGTTCTTGCCACATTTACAGTTACAAATAGGCATATCCAAAGGATCAATAAAAGGATACAAATTGGTACAAACATTTGACTTTATATGGAAAGAGTGGTACCCTAGAACACCACTGCAATCTCGCACTGTAAGGTTGATGTCAGATTGTTTGAATTCTAGCACCCAAAACTCCAAGATTATGAACCAAACAAGTGATAGCATTTACTGTTTCTGTACAACCAACCGATGGCAAAATTAGACCACAAGATTCTGCAGAACAAATTCACTTTAATAACACTTTGAGTTGTGACCATGAGCTTGACAAGGCTTTCTTTGTATCTTTGTTGTTTCTATACCTAAGAGCATTGTTCAAATCTTCCCCTCAATGCCAATCGCCGATTTGGGCACACCACTTGGGTATTGAAATCATAAGCATAAGACGACAACATATGCTACAGGCATACTCTATAGATCAAAATCCAACCATTAAACATGGTGTTTTGGCTATACTCCAGACATGCCAAAATCCTTATCAGCATAATGGAGAAGTCTTCGCAATCGCTGAACCATATCACAGTGAAATGGTAGAGCAGTACGCCGGTCTAAGAATGCAGGACTCACTGATAACCATGAAAGTGCATGCAGTTCTGCTGCTACAAACTCCAAAATCTGATGAGCCTCAGCTTGACAGTCCTTTCCTTCTACAACAGGTAATCGGTTTTGCTTACCTTTCCCTGTAGTTTCAGATGTAACAGATCCTTGCTGGTCAATTAATACAGTACTTGTTCCCCCATAATAATCTACCAAGCTCACCATAAGAGTAGATGGCCACTCATCCTTGGCAATACGTTGCATGGAATCTCTCCTGATGGAGGGAGTTGGTTTGGATACTACAAAACTAGTAGCAAAAGGGGACGCAAATCCTTTGCTATGTAATAAATGTGCCAGTGGTGGAGACTCAGATGTAAGGCATGTAGGCAACTGTAGAGGTACGGGAGGGATAAAACGGAGACCATGTGAAGGAACAAACAAGTTTGACACCGTTGTTGATGCAAGTGACTTTACTGAGTTTAAACCTTCCATATAGTTTGATAGTCCCAAAGCACCTTGAGTTGCACCTGCAGGCAATCAGAAACCCACTTGAGCAGAATAGCTAATGCAATTGTAAAAACTAATGTAGAGACACATCCAACTGCTGAGAAAATTATTTAAAAGAAACATGTACTTCAATTTTCCATGAAAATAGAATATTCAAATCTAATAGAAGTACATATAAGAAAGCATAACAATTAAGATTATACTAATCAGGAGAGTAGAATGCATTGAGTAGAATGCATTTTCTTCCCATATACAGCATAAGAGTCACAATTTTATATGCAAACACTTGGAATTGACTTAAAGTGAGACAAACTGAAATCTAAAGGTTTACTTGTCCAAACACACCCGATAGGCATGAAAAATATTCAATACAGCATATCCTTCAATTTACCAACAAACCAGAGAGTTGAGTTAGAATTCATTTGCAATTAAACATACAAAAAGAGTCAAAATCGTTTGATTTACTTTTGTGGAAAGCATGAATGGCATTCTCCTACTATATATTGCATAGCATTTGAAAGAACATGCCGGAAAGTAACTGAAAAAGTAAACATAAAGGGAAGAATACCTAATGAAGCCATCTCGACTGGACAAACTAGCTGCAGAGAGTGGTCTATACACAAGCCCACTAGACTGATGTTCTGGACCCACTGAAAAGCACCCTTTGGTATGTCTTGTAAATTTCCAGGCATAGTCTGCTTTCTTGTGTTCACTTGCCCAAGGTTGCCTTTAATGAAATTAGATGACTTTGAATGTGAACTGTAAGGAGAAGATGATGGATTGGGAGAAGTCAAAGCCCTATCTTGGATCATATTGATTTCCTGCTGCTGAAGTGTACTACCACCACCACTTGCTGAGGTACCATCAAGGGAAAATCGCCGCAGCTGTACAGGCCATTTTTTAACTTCATTCCCACCTACTGCAAAAATTGCTTTCTGCCATTCTACACCCTCCATCCCCAACAATGTCAGGAAGTTTACAGTATGACCAAAACTACTAATATTAGCCAACTTCTAAAATGATGGAAAAACAAAAACAAATTTAGAAAGGACAGCATATATTCATAGGAGACAGTCAAAGGAAAAACATGCATACCTTGGCATTCAAGTTCATAAAAGCATCCAATACGTGCAATCACAATATTCCTTGGTCTGCAACCACCTACATCAGGAGTAACTGATAAATATTGGCATCCTTGCTGCAAAACCTGAATAAAAAGACTTTCAAGGCCTTTAGTATCCTGCCGCCCACTGACCCCACCAAATGGAAATATATGGACATCTAGTAGTTCTCCACGAGCATCTGTCCACACACAAACAAGCCATTTCCAATCTTCAGTCCAACCATAACAACAGTGGAGACTCGGTGCCTTCTGGTTCCCAGGCCCTAAACAGTCAGATTCCAGTCCTTCTGCAGCAGTGCTTGAGCCAATATCTCCTGGTCCAATTGAATTTGAAGGATGAGTACTCCCGCTTGCATCATCAGATATGGTTCTCACTGAATCCAGAGTAGCAGCACTAGTCACAGGGTTAGAACCAATGTTATCCAATGAACCAGGCTCTGCCAAAATAAATAGTGGCTCAAACAGGTAGCGCACATCATCTTGGGAAGGAAACTCTCCAGACCTGCCAGACTCACATGTAGTTGACTCTCCCTGCCTTGTTTGCCAAGAATTATCCCAAGCACTCGGCCGTAAGCATCCTGTATCAAGTAAATTGTCTCTTGATAATGATGGTGGTCCCCCAGGAGTGCGAGATATACCACAGTCATTCCAATGTCCTTGAACAACTGAGCTCAGGTGCACCGCTCCTGGTCGGGCTCTATGCGATAATGTGGGTTGTTGTGATGCATCGTAAACAGGAGTCAAGCGAGGGATCCGACGAGCCTTGTTATACACAGTAAAAGCTATTTCTTTATGAGTGACTAACTCAGTCACTGGAGGCCTGCTAGCTTTGAGAATCATTTCTGCCGTGAGGACTTGTAAAACAAGCTTAGGAACACTGAACCCAAATAGAGTAGGAACACTTAAATTCACTGTTTCATCTAGGGTAGCAGCATAGTCTAGAGCCTTCCCAACTTGACTATAATTTAACAACCTCCTCTCTCTATCTGGACTGTTAACTATTGCACCAAGGGAACTGCAAGCTTCCACAACAGTCTGAAGTACTGCAGATGGTTCAGCGAAGGGGCATATCACATAAAGCACCTAAGGAATGACCAGGAACTCCAATCAGGACCTTTACATACAACATCAGTTATAACAATATAATGCAGCAGAAAACAGGACTCATGCTAGATAAAAGGTTAACAGTGAAGAATTTAAATACAACTTTGGTTGGAACCTCCACAATTGTAATTCCTTATCATGCATTTATTTTATTTACTTACCTCCAGGAACAAGCTTTCTTTCAATAGATAACTGGAAACAAAATATGAAGAATCATCCTACCTAGCCACAATTTTAAGGAATATATTATTTCCAGGCTCTAGCTGACTAAAACTATTTGCAATATGCATCCATAGTTCCCAACTTACTGGCTCTATACAACGTCTTTTTACTGGTGTTTCCGATTGATTTTCAAGTTAAAAATGAGTATTTACAATTAACTAAAACCCTGACAGTTTGTATTCCCATTAGATATTCCTTCTGAAACGCACTCAGCAGCATGCAAACATACAAAAGTTTCAAACAAACATTGGAAAAATAAAAGAAATTCCAGTTTGAGGTTAACATACTCAGCTACCTGCAATAGCACCCTTTAAAAGCATATATTATCATAGAAAATTCTCTCTATTTAAACGACTGTGGAACACCTTAGAGTTCAACAAAATATTGACTTGTATAATTTGATGAGACAGTCACTTTAAGGGGCTTAGGTCTGTTCGTCAACTTTAATTATAAACTTGTAATATAAATATTTATCCTTGGATAAAACCAGGACAGATTTTTGAAGAACATATTCTCTCTCAGTGCTACAAATTATTGGAGTGTGGAGGTCATTTAGTCCTGGAGATACTTGGGTATAATATCCCGTTCTGAATATATAACTAAAAATAGCAGGGATTTTATTACGGCAAGCTTATTCCAGAAAATACATGCAGAAACCCCATAAATTTGCAGAGTTTTAACATGATAATTGTACCAGCAATATATTTAAATTAGCAATAAAACTCTTTACACAGCAACACCAGAAATATGGCAACAAATAAACTCAGCTTTATTTATTATAGTATAGGAGCAAGGTTACATGCCAATGCAATAGCTGAGAAGACCTCCAAACATTCTGTTGCAATGCTAATCCAGACCTCCAAAACTGCAACTGAAAATATGACTCAGTTTGAGGATCTGGATGACCCTCACTCTAATCAACAGATCTGCCTCCAAAATGTAGCTGAAACAATATGTGCTCCTGTGAATTCTGAATGAATGCACCAAAGGAGGAGACGGGTTTACATCCAATCTCACCGGATCAGCCAAGGGTTTTTGTCCTGGGGCTACAGAAGCTAAGAACCTAGTTCTCTAAACCTCACCAATTAGAAAATACAACAAATCCAAGATGTCCCCAAATGATCTCCTCTCCCTCCTTAAAGGCCCAGTAGATAGATCTCCAATCTTGTAGAAGTATTTTATTTTATTATTTTATTATTATTGTAGAAGCTCCACCTTGACTGTCTTAAGTGACTTTTTAATTTATTTAAGTCACTTATAGTATTTTTCCCTTAATTAATCTTTTCCCATTTTAATTAAGTGATTAATTAAAGTAACTTTTAATCTGGGAAAATGGTAAATCGCTCACCATATTATCTCTAGCCACTGGAAGTCACTTCTCAACATCTCATCCTGTAGATCTTCTCATTCTGGTTCCAACCTATTACACTAGGGTGCTCTGTCAAATATTCCTCCTAGAAAGGCACCTTAAGCATAATTAATTAAGTTATGCTAAAAAATAACCTTGTTTTACGGGAATTATCAAAAAGCAACAAAATGAAAAATAGGTTGTGTGAAACTGCTCTTGATGGTGAATATGCCAAGTGAATGTCATCAGATCTCATAAAAATCCCTCAAAACCCTTTTGGGACGCCTGATGATTCAATCCTACTCCTGTGCCCTCACCATCACATGCCCTCGTCCCGCCCCAAGAATATTTGCCCTGAAGCAATCCATATTTGTCCATCCACCGTAGAGGCATTTGTACACTGATACCAAGATCCCATACAAAACACTAGATCGCATCATGCCTCCACGCTAGACAACAATGAATGGGTCCCTTGAGACCTGGATCCCAAACAAGTCATTGATTCAATCCGCCATTAATGGATCCATCTAGATCCCAAAGCCACCATGGCCAATCATCATCGCCCATACACCATGGCTCTAGTTGTGCTCTTCTATCTCTTGCCATACATGTTGCTCCAATAATAGAATACCAACTCGTCACTTCTCTCCAATCCAACCCCTGGCATAGACCAAGGTCAACCCCGCTATGTTGATGTTGTTGATTTGGGGTAGCATCGAATGTGTTCTAGCCACAAAATTTGGTGGAGAGGTTGGGGCACATGAGATCTCCAATACCCAGAAAGGGTTTGAACTTTGGGCAGATTGTAAACAGATCAAGAGATATTAAAATAATTAATATATTTAATGAAGTCCCTAAGTCTAAACTTAGGTAAAATAAAATATTAATGTGTATTAATATGAATCTGTGTTAGAGTGGTGCAAAAGACATGGATCAAGCCAGATCTAATCTTAGTCGTTGATTAGGGACTTAATCTCAGCTGTTGAGATGTCAACAGGAAAAGTATAAGAAGAGGCTTGAGGGTCACTTGGAGACACACCAAATGATTAGTCATTCTATTCTCTAAAGCGGGGTTTGCTAAGAGAGATAGAATCAGTGATCGGGAGAGCAGCTGAGGGGCATTGAGTATAGAGGAACAGTGAAGCCAGAGATTGTGTCGGGAGAGCAACGCAACAGCCAAGGAGGGTGATGCAGAGCCAGCAAGGGCTCACGCAGGGCCACGCAAAAGCAGCCAAGTACTGTGCAGAGCACCAAAGGGGCCAATGTAGCTAACGCAAAGACTCCCAAAGTTGACGCAAGGCCTCTTGGGGCTAACGCAAGACAAGAAAAGTTGACGCAGGGCCAGCGTGAGACAGAGAGGGGCTGACACAGTCCAGATTGGGCAAACACTGGGATTGCAGGAGCAGTTTTGTGCTGAGGAGCTACCGGAAGGGTTTTCCGAGGTTTCAGCCAGGAGATTTCTCTCAAACTGTGAGGTATAGCTGCTAATGAAATTCTTTGTTGGGTAGGCCAGTTACGACACCCAGATTGTACTATGATATTGCTTAATAAGAAAACCCTCAAATAGCTGCACCGATTTTCCCGCATTGGGTTTTTCCGGAGATATTGGTCCAAAAATATTGGTTTCATGTGGTGTGTTTGTTCTTGTTTCTTTTAGCTGTTGATCTATAGTATGTTGAGCATGCATTGATGTTTATTTTTAGTATTTACTTTGTAAATAACTTGTTAAAGAAAAATTAACAAGTAGGTAGGAATAAATCAGAAAAAGTGCATGAAGGGTTTCTAAATTAAGTAGACTTAGAAACTTCAACATGGTATCAAAGTGTGATTACAGATCATAGGAGGACTAAGAGACATCAACCTAGCAGAGCAATAGTCGCAGAAAACAGTTGTCCCGGAGTGACAGAAGTTGTTTCTAGTAGCGCAGAAGCCAAGAAGTGTGATGCAAAGCCATCCACAGCCATGCAAAAGAAGTTGGGAGCTGCGCAGAGCCTCAAAGAGACCAGCGTTGCTGATGCAGAGTGCCAGAGGGCTGACGCGGGGCATCCTGGGGCTGACGTCGAGCCAGCGTGAGGTAGAGAGGGGCTAACGCAGTTCACAAGGAGGCAGTTGTTGGAGTCTAGAAGGTTGTAGAAATATTGCAAGGTGGAGCTGGTGAGGTACTGTAGTCAGAACAGTCCCTGACAGAGCAGGGCAGAGGAGTTGTTACCAAGGGTTTCTAGTTGAGGAACCTGGATCAACGGTGCAGTTGCACAAGACGATCAGAGTAGGGAGCATCTCGACAAGCAGCAAAAGGATTTCTAGGAGGGAAATCATGACTCAGAGGGAGTCCAAAAGAGAACTTCCAAATGGGAAGTAGAGACTCAGAGAGAGTTGAACAGAGAACTTCTAGGAGGGAGGTAGGGGAGCATCATGGCACTTCACGGAGTAAGAGACTAGGACAGACTGGACGAAGCATCGAACTTCCCAGTCTGGAAGGCCAAAATCTTATCAGTGCTTGACGGGAATCGTGTCAAGAACGTCGCCTTGAAGGTTAAGGCTATCCTAGTCGACCCCAATGATAACGATAAGTACAAAGAGGCAATGGCAAGGGCCAAGTGCATTATCCTTGATGGAATCAATGATCATTTGGTACCACATATAACCGAGAAGGAAACGACAGTTGAGATGTGGGAGGCTCTCAAGAACCTATACTAGCATAATTATGTGCAGAGAAGAATGTTGCTCAAGAACCAGATGAGGTCGTATCAGATGAAGAAGGGTCAAACAATTAACTCCTTCCTCGGAGGACTGAACGAGATCCGAGATTAGTTGACTATTGTAGGAGCAGACACCGAATCAGGAGCTTATGGTGAGGACAGCCCTGAATGTTGTCTCAGAAGAGTGGGAAGTGTTTGTCCAGAGCATCCTGGGTAGAGGGACTCTCCTACCTTCGGATGAGATATGGGTAGCTCTTCGCCAGGAACAGATCAAACGGCAGTCAAAGACAGGTAGCAGCAGCAAAGGGATCAAGGTCAAGCAGGAGGAGGAGGATCTGGCCCTAGCATCTAAGGGAAAGCAAGAGAAGTGGAAGAAGATTCTCTCCAAGATCAAGTGCTTCCACTGTGGGGAGATGGGTCATTATGCAACCCAGTACCCAAGAAAGAAGAGTAAGGGAGAGTCTTCCGAGACCAAGGCAGCGCCAGCATGGGGAGAGAAGGAAGTTTTGACAGACGATGACTGTGCCATGAGTGCACACGCACCACTTGAGCGGAAGTGGGGAGACATCGAGTTGTAGTCAGGCAGACTAATCCTTAACATACCCAGCCTCTTGGATTAGACCTTGCTACGAGAGCCCCGTCAAGGAGTAGCAAGACTCACTGGGTGGGTAGAGACGGATGCAAATGGAGCGGCAGAGAGAGCTACAGTGCAAGAGTCCCAAGACAGCGCAGAGCTAGCAGGTTGCAGCAGTGCGAGAGGCACAAGAGTGTTGCACTAGTGCAAGAGGGCACAGAGGTGTGCAACGGTGTGAGATGTAGGGAGTTGTTGCAGCAACGTAGAGGTCAGAGAGAGGGAGCACTTGTCAGCAGCAGAGGGAGCTTCAGCATCAATGGGTGTTTCTAGCCCAACAGGGAGGTCAGTTGGGAGATCAGTTACTTACTTCTTGTTTAGAAATTTTTTTGGCGAAATCACATAATTGATCATTTGTCGACGCGTTTCGAACCAATGAGTTGTTTTCCGTGGGATTTGTTGTTTTTTTTCTTGCTTTTCTCTGGATCTGGTTTGTTCCTCTGTGAATTTTCGACCTTTTGGTTTGATTTATTCCCCCCTATTTCCCTATTATTCTAAGGGTTTTATTGTTGGCATCTTGGGGTTAATTTAGTAAGCGTTTGGTTTATAGGAATTATAATTACCTTAGAAGGGAAGTTTTTATTTAGCTTTCGATTTGGCTTAGATTTTTATCATCATAATGCGATGTTTAAGGGTATTTTTAAAATTAATGAATAAATTAAAATATGCATTGTCGAAACTTTTCATATTAATTTTTCCATTTATTCAATTAAAAAAAAATAAAAAAATTAATTTAAACTAACCTCACTAAATAATAGTAAGATAAAAACTATTTTATCCAATCATTAAATAAAAGAATATATCTATTATATATTTGATTTATCAATTCATAAAATTATTATTATATTATTTTATATATTTTACACAAAAAATATTATTATTATTATTAATATTATTATTATATATATTATATATATATAAACATAAAATAATATATATTAGGTATTGTAAGATAGTATTATTTTTATATATATTCTTATATATTTAGTTGGATATCTTTTTATGTGTATATATATTTTTATATGTTTATATATAATAAAATAAATAATTAAATGGTTTAGTTTTGAAAACTAACCATGAATCTATTTATTTTCTAGTAACTACAAATTTCTGGTAATTTATTTTAATAATCGAATAACTTAACATTAAATTTAGTATTATAGTAGGTATGGAGAATATTAATAATATATATATTTATTAATAATTTAAATATTTAAATAGGTGAATTTAATATCTAACCTCTTTTCTGGTTTATTTTACCCAGTTTACTTGACTCCGTAGATGTAATAATAATTATAATATATTAATATTATTTTAGGTTTGATTGGGGTCCATAAGTTGAAAAATAGTCGTTAGTCTTTCTAGCCGTTGGAGTCTCTACTTAGACTATTTAACACGCTGATCTGGGTCTGTATCTTCAACTTGTCCTGACGATGAACCACACTAGTTGGTTCGAAACGCGTCGACAAATGATCAATTATGTGATTTCGCCAAAAAAATTTCTAAACAAAGTATGGATTACAGAAGTCTAAATTCTTTGATACTTACTTCTTAGTAACTAAGTTGCAGTGCACCAGTGGGCAGCACGATGCAACATGATGAGAGGAGGTTCAGTGCGGATGCAGTGCTGGGAGAAATGACCAGTAGCAGCACGAATGCAGAGGGAGTTTCCGTACAAATGCATCAGTGGCAGTGGCAGAACCATGGGCAGCAGTACAGGATGCAGCAATGTAGAGGATGTTGGGCATGAAGGCCTAGCATCAGCACAGGTACCAATGCAGGATGAACAGAGTAATACTTAGTGAGGAGTATTGCTAGAGCACAGTCCTCGCTAAGAGGGAGTGTTGGTTTGGGGTAGCATCGGATGTGCTCTAGCCACGAAATTTGGTGGAGTGGTTGGGGCACATGAGATCTCCAATACCCAGAAAGGGCTTGCACAGATTCTAAACAGATCAAGAGATATTAAAATAATTAAATATTAATGTGTATTAATATGAATCTATGTTAGAGTGGTCCAAAAGACATGGATCAAGCTAGATCTAATCTTAGTCGTTCATTAGGGACTTAATCTTGGTCGTTGAGATGTCAACAAGAAAAGTATAAGAAGAGGCTTGAGGGTCACTTGGAGACAAACTAGATGATCAGTCATTCTATTCTCTAGAGTGGGGTTTGCTAAGAGAGATAGAATCAGTGATCGGGAGAGCAGCTGAGGGGCTTGAGTACAGAGGAACAAAGAAGGCAGATATTGTGCCAGGAGAGTAGCGCAATAGCCAAGAAGGGTGATGCAGAGCTAGCAAGGGCTCATGCAGGGCCACGCAAAGGCAGCCAAGTGCTGCGCAGAGCACTAGAGGGGCCAGCGTAGCTGGTGCAGAGGCTCCAAGAGCTGACGTAGGGTCTCCTTGGACTGACGCAGGCCAAGAAAGGCTAACACAGGGCCAGCATGAAATAGAGAGGGGCTGACACAGTCCAGATTGGGCACACGTTGGGGTTGCAAGAGCAGTTTTGTGCTGAGGAGCTACGGGAAGAGTTTTCTAGGGTTTCAGCCAAGAGATTTCTCTCAAACTGTGAGGTATAGCTGCTAAGGAAATTCTCTATTGGGTAGGCCAGTTATAGCACCCAGATTGTACTCTAATATTGCTTAATAACAAAACCCTCAAATAGCTGCACCAGTTTTCCCACATTGGATTTTTCCAGAGACATTGGTCCAAAAATAATGGTGTCATGTGGTGTGTTTGTTCTTGTTTCTTTTAGTTGCTAATCTGTAATATGTTGGGCATGCACTGGTGTTTATTTTCAGTATTTACTTTGTAAATAACTTGTTAAAGAAAAATTAACAAGTAGGTAGGAATAAATCAGAAAAGATGCATGAAGGGTTTCTAAATTAAGTAAACTTAGAAACTTCAAAAGATGTTGGGCTAGCGCTACTAGAATGTTGATGAATTGTCAGCCTACATCCCACTACCACCTGGAGCATGTAGTATGCCTCACATCTAAGGGCCCTTATTGTCCTATGCCCCTAACTAAGAATATTGCCCCATCAATAGGATAACAACTCGTGATTTCTCACCAATCCATCCAATGGGAAGGATCAGCTACATGGGTATTTGTATACGGAACAAGTTCACTATGTTGCACCATGCTCAACTCATGCTGCTTCGCCCAATCAATCAATAAGATCCATCTAGAAAACCCTGCCTCTCTCTCTATAATGGACACAAGTGGGAAAATTGTGCTACAAGCCCTGTCTATGTACTTATGGAGAGGGTTGACGTGATTAATTAAAGGGTATTAATTAAGTCATGGTGAAACCTTCTAGAAGAAGACAAGGATCGAGTTCTAGTTAATCTTAGCCATCGACTATGTTTTAATCTTGGTCGTTGAAGCCTCAACAAGAGATTATAAGAAAATTTTCGATGAGGGTTCAAGAACACACTTGAAGCCACCCGGAATTCGATATTGCTGGTAAATCAAACTCTAGAGTAACAGTTGTGTGTCGTCGGAAGTGATTTAGTAGTTTTGAAGCAGTGAGAGAGGGACAGGGATAGTAAGGCCAAAAGGAAGTTTTTTCAGTCTAGTGAGTGCATAGCTGAGAGACAACGTACTCCACAGAGAGCCTAATGCAGTGCAGAGAGGCAGCGCAGAGCTTCAAAGAGAGATTTGTATTTGTTGAGGAGAAGTCGAGTTTCAGAGGCAAGAGCCGAAGTGGGAGCCCGGAGAGCCAGAAGATCGAGTTTCCTGAGCAGTGGTTGATCAATAGAGTGAGAGAGACTATAGTCCCAGCAAGCTGACACAGAGGTAGTGCAGAGACTGCAAGGGGCAGCTCATCTTGAGCTAAGGTCAATGTCGGATCACCAGTGGAAGTGAGATTTTTCTCACTAGATGTTTGTCAGTTATTTTCTCTGTATGGAAAGCTAGATTTGAGCTTCCATAGGTTTGTACTTAGACTTACTATTGCATAATAATCAAACCCTCATCTGTTGGACTAGTTTTCCCAAGTTAGGTTTTTCTAGGGACATTGGTCCAAAAATAACAGTGTTTATTGTGTGTGTGCATCTGTTCTTCCAGTGTTTTTATTTCTTCAGCAGTATTATATTTGTGAAGGTTGCAATGTATTTGTTTCGATATTTTCCATAGACAACTACAAGTAATTTGTTTGATTAATTTAACAAATAGAAGAAACATTATCAGTTGCTACAGTAGGATTTGGGGTCACCGAATTTCCACATCTTCTTCTCTTGATTATTATAGTGTTCTTATCATCAAACAGCTACCAAAAACATGAAGATCAATATAACAAATGGACAAAAGATGTAGGTTGTTAGCCACAGCCAAAACCTCTCCTAAAGAGTAAAACCCACAAGAAATTCTTCTCTTCTTATAGAATCTTCAAATGACGAATTCCAAGACCTTTTAGACCAAAGACTAAGACCCCTCCAAGCCCAAGTCAACCCTCTTTCAATTCAACAAAGTCAAATTATAGTCAAACCATTGCAATTTCGGTCATACTTCAAAACTTTGCTTACTACAACAAAATTTGGTTTGTATTGTAGACCTGTACCTCTTCGGCCTTCCTGCAACTCTGTCCTTTTTCGCACGTGTGAGTGATGTTAGGGAAGAATAAGGTCTTCTTCTTCCTTCTCTAGACTTGCTCTCTTCTTCTAGGTAATGAGGCTTTCAAACTTGATCCAAATTTCAGTTTCTTTCAATAGATCTGCAATTCATTCTTGTAGCAACAAAAATGTGCCCTAATACCTTCGCATGTGTGGGAGAATGTGGCTCGAAATCAGACTTCAAACTTTGATTTTTCTTCTTTGAATTCTCCTCTTTTTCATTGGTTTTAGAATTCTTTTCTTATTTCTTGAATGAGCTTGACGAATGATCTTCAAGTGTGGTCGAATGACACATATATATAGTTGTTCATGGAGAATGAATAGCCCTAAACAGGGTCAACTTCTTCTCTTGCAGGCCAACTTGATCTTGAAAGGATACATTGACACATTTGACTCAAAAATAATTCTTTTCACATGATACAAAATGCCTAACAGGGTCTAATGAATATGGCAAAGACTCTTTTGACTTTCTTTACTCTTCTAACAAATCCTAGAAGCACACAATGGGTGCTTGACCTAGAACAATTTAACTTAGAGCATGAAACCCCATGCTTTATAAATGACAATAATATTTTTCTCTTTTACATCAAATATATAAAATCAATAGTACATGAGATACTATGAAGACCAAACCTAGTTACACATTTCAACGGGAATGACAATTTCTTCGACTAATGGATTTGGCTCCTTCTATAGGAAGTATACTCTACCTCTGTCCCGGGAACTCGACCTTCTGAAGAAATAGGAAGATCTAAAGCAATTCGATATGATATAATCCACTTGTAATATAATAATAAGCCAACTAGGGTGGCTATAGGAAACCACCGAAATTGACGAGATTCTAGCAAGGGTGTTGTGGAGAATCACCAAAACTAAACCCTTTTGGTACTTCCAAAATAAGTCTGTGAAGTTAGATCCAAATCAATTTGCAAATAAGAAATCCTCAGGCTGGCAGGATGCACAACTCTAATACCAATGTAATATCTTCTTCTAAATATTTCGTTAAAAGTAGCAAGGACTTTAGTATGGAAAACTTATTCTAGATAATACATGCAGAAACCCCATAAATTTGCAGAGTTGTAACACGATAACTGTACCAGCAATATATTTAAATTAGAAATAAAACTCAAGAAAACACAACACCAGAAACGCAGCAACATATATTATTATAGTATAGGAGCAAAGTTACATGCCAATACAATAGTTGAGATAACAGCTGAGTAGACCTCCAAATATTATGCTACAATGCTAATCCAGGCCTCCAAAACTACTACTGAAAATATGACTCAGTTTCAAGATTTGGATGACCCTCACTCTAATCAACAGATCTGCTTAGATCTATCTCCAAAATGTAACCGAAACAAAGTTGAGAAATCTTGTTAGGATGATTTCTCTTTTCTTGATAATTATTTGTGATGTCTTTTTACTTTTTCTTACTTAATAACTTCTTCACTTATTATTATGTTTGTGTATCATCAAATAGTTACCAAAAAAAGAAGAACAATAGTACATGAGAACATAGACTATAGGTTGCAAGACAGGGCCAAAACCTCTCCAATTGAGAGGAAAACCTGCAAATCTCTTCTCTTCTTACAGATTCTTCAATTGATGAATTCTAAGACCTCTAGACCAAGACCAATACCCTCCAAGACCAAGTCCAACCCTTCTGGATGATGTGCTTCCTTTGTCCAAGTCAAACCCAGTTAAATCTCTTCCAGCACCACAACTTCGACCCCCAACTTCAAAATTTCAGCCTCTACTACAAGTCCGAAATTTTTGACCCTCCCAGCAACAATTGTTGCCCCACATGAGCTTATTCTAGCCTCCCAAGGCTTCTTCAAACCTTCTCTTGCCTTTCTCTTTCTTTTGGTGCTTGACGATGACCTAATGTGACCTTCGCTGACCTTCTTTCTCTTCTTGCTTCAAGATCAAACTAGCTACAAAGAAACTCTAGTCTAGCAGCAGAAACCCTAGCCTTCCTTCGCACATGTGAGAGAGAAATAGCCCAGAAACAAGTCTTCTTCATCCTCTTCCTTCTTTGATGCCTTCTTACTCTTCTTCTTCACTTGGATGAGAGAGTGAATAAATGTCTTCCAAGGAGGTCGAGTTCCCTCCTTTATATAGGCTTCTAATGGTGGACATGGCTCCTCAAAATAGGCTGACTTGGTCTTGATGGCTATTTTTGCACTTTAAATGACAAAAATAATTTTCTTTACAAGTTACAATGTCCCTGATGGGGTCTTCAACTTATGATAGTGACTCTTTTGACTTCTTGACCTAGGACAAAACCTAGAAGCACTCAATGGGTGCTTGACCTCTAAAATAAAAGACCTTGGGCAGGAAACCCATGCTCCATAAATAATAATAATAATTTTTCTTTCATTTTACAATACACAAGAATCAAAAGTACTTTTCATATTTATGAAGACCGAACTTAGTTACACATTTTTCAACACTCCCTCTTAACTAGGGAGGTATTCATAAATGGTACATGGACATTCTCAACCTGAAGAGATCTCATAAGAAGAGTCGAATTGGTAACCCATCTATTTAGCATCATAACAACCAGCATTGTCATATAGCAAGGCCTTGACTAATAGCTCTATCTCTCCACAAGATCAAAGCACAATCCTGGTGAGACCAATGATTTATAGATACCATCATCATTGTCTCTCAAGGCACATAGCCTACCCGGGTGTTCACAAAGTATGTCCTTCCATGGACTATTCTTATCTTGGATCTTTAGTCCTCAAAGAATATCGGTCCTCGACTACTCTGTATCAAATGCCCTACCTCATCCTCAAAGAGTATCGGATGTCATATGCTTAACCAATCCTCCATTTTGTCCTCCCAAGGGAAGACAAGAAAGCTGTATACAAGAATACAAATTGAAGAATAGCACTCAAAGCATCAGTGTTGAAACAAGAGAAGATGTCAAGGCTGGCTGGAGCTGGCTGCCAAGTCTGCAACTGGGAGTTGAGGAAGGGTGTCCTCCTCAAAATAGTCCACCACTGGGAATTGACCAATGTTTTATCAGATGATATCACTCAGGGAGTGGTCAGAGCTAATAGCACCAGGCTATATGATATTGGGTATAACACAGCCACAGGTTAGCAGTCAAGGACGCCGGAAAAAAGCTCTAGATGGAACCAGGGTAACTCGCTTATTGTGTGGATATGTGTGGAGTGAGGGTCATCCCATCCTAGGGCACCCAAGATCTGGTCTGTATGTTGAATTTCTGATGAGCCACCTGTCACCTAAAGCAGCAGTGCCACATAGGTCTCGAGGGGAGATCCCAAGCCCCTAAAGGATAGTGGGGGAGGACACCCAAGGACTCACTGCTCTGGAATCGTAGTTATCCTCTCTCTCTCTCTCTCTCTCTCTCTCTCTCTCTCGTGTGGCATTGATTTGATGAGACAACCAAAAAGTAGAGGATGATCAACTTGACAGTCTCTTAACTGGGTGTGGCACCTAACCACTGAGATCTGAATCTGAACACTTCTCTCGTGTAAAGAGAGAGGTCAAATCCAGTCTCCATACAAGGAGAGAGTGGACAGGGAGTTCTCCAAGTCTTCACATAAGCAAAAATATCATCCTTACATCTTACAGGCTTGCCACTCCCCATGAGATATATGTCAGATGAGATTTAGAGGTGTGTCAGCAAGCATAAACACTCAAGAAGCACAAGTCAGACTATTAACAGATATTATTGCAAAATTTGCAAGAACAATACATTAAGAACAAAAGAAATATGTAATGGAAACCACAAGTCAAAATACTTAATAAAAGAACAAATGAAAAAGTGATGAGAATCAATTCTAATACAACAAAATTGATGAATGGAGCTTTTAAGGACTGGAAAAATCTTAATCAAATGGTGGTCCTGACATTTACCATGCAAGGGCGATTCTCAGTGTCTTTCTGATTCCCTGGTGTATTTATACCAATTTGAAGGTTCTTAAACACCTTTGAAAGAGATTTGCGGTAGCTGCCAACATCCCAACCTTTTTCAAGAGTCGTTAAGTAATCATTTACTGAACCACTGAAAGATAAATTGTGGCCTGTCCTTCGAATTTGTGTTGGACATTCTATAGGTACAACACCAGATGAAGCCCATCTGCTTGAATTAAAGCTTGATTGCCCCCCAGTATTCACAGAAGTATGTGTCCCAAGTTTACACGCCTCGTATACTGGAAAAAGAAATTTCACAATGATGCACAATTAGAACAAACAACTCGAACAATCTCAAAAGGTAACAAGAACCAAAGCTCTCAATTCATATAGATACCTTGATTTATAACATGCAAAAGAAATCAATTTGTAACACAATTTAAAATTTCAGAATCCATCAAAGTTCACTGCATCATCACCCAAAATTGAATATGGTTGCCTTCTACACAAAGCTACCTGAAACTTTGAAATAGATTCGCTTTCTAACAAACTACACATTTTCGAAATGGCACCTTCAAAATAGTTGGAAATGCAGAAACAACAAATAATATACAAAACAGTGATCAGCTAATAAATCCCTGCAAGCAGTAGCTTATATGGAAACATGAAGACCCATGTTTAATTAGCTGATTTTCATTTTTATCGATACTTTCTAATGTGTTTCTTAAGATTCTCCTGTTTAATTTTTTAGTTTTATGATTGAAAGGGTCCCACAGTGTTCAACATGCTTTCAAGATCATTTTTTATTGCTACTCCAGTGCAAGCTTAAGAGTGCTCCATAATGTTTGAAGATCACTACTCCCATGTCCATACTAAATTCACAGGGATATGGAATTGCTTGCAATTTCAGCTGTAGTCGTCCTTTGGAAACTGTAATAGACATAATAATAATAAATAATAATAAGTTATATAATGAATGAAAATTCAAGGGGCACATACTTCTTAACCTCGTGACCAGTCACTGCTATAAGTAAACCATCATGAGGGTTATTGTATCATCATTCATATTCAATCATTTATCAATCAACATCTCTTATATCTACAAAGATAATTCTATCTTCGAAATACAAAGAGGGATTGTTTGTTAAATTGGTATCAGAGCCAACTCCAGCCAATTTCATGGGTCCAAATACACATCACGCACCAGTTTGTACAATCAATCATTGATCAATTTGTACAGTCCATTTGACCCTGTTTTCCACACACTTGGATCTGTATCATTGCTGTTGCAGCCTGTTTTGCTGTCACTGTACACCCATCATATAGATTTTGTACCACTGCATTTTTATGGTTGTACCACCATGTTTAGCTAGTGACCGTAAATTCATGCACCACTACTGCCACTGTACCCTGTTACTGTCACCATTCTTCTGCAGCTATATATAGTTGTACAATTTACACCCACCACCACATCTCTGTCACTGCCACAAGGCATTAATTCCAGAACCCTTAGCCTACTGAAAACCAACATAAAGTCAAAAATCACAAAATACAAGTGAACAGGAACATCAGGAAGCAATAGAAGTAATTCTTTTGGGTGGTAAGTATTACACAAGCTTTTCAGATAGAGATAATCAAATAGCAAATGATGAATTACTGAAATATGATGGTGAGGATGATAAAGCAACAGTCATCTGGGTCAACAAAATGGAAGGAATTTTTGAATTGAACACCTCATTGGGTGAAAGAATGACAACCACCAATAACTTAGAAGGAGAAGCTTAGGATTGGTTTCAATGGTGAACCAAAAAATGTGCCACTCATTCTTTTCAATGGAAAAGTTACACAACCACACTACTATGTGATATCCACATTTTTTGTTTCCCTTGTGGTGTGATTACGGTGGATTTACAGGGTTTGTGTCAGCCACGTCACAGGAGTGAGATTACATCATCAGTGGGCCGAGAGGGTTTTGGAGGAGTTTTATGGGGTCCAACAATGATCGTTTTCCATATTTCATCATCAAGGTTAGTTCCGCACAATTTGGTTTTGGCTCCATTGCATTCAGATGATTCATGTAAAACGGGGTAATTACTAATTATCAACTAAGTCACATGACACGAGGACACGAGACACGGAGAACACGTAAATACGAGTATTCAATATGAAACGCAGCGACCTGGAAACAGGACACGGGGGACACGTTTTATATATATATAAAAATTCTATATATATTTTCCATATTCACTAAATATTTTGACATACTTGGCAACAAATCGTTTATCTGTTGCAAATCTTCTAGTTTATATGGAACCATGTTCAACACTGGAGTCATCATGTAGGACAACTTTAGAGTTGAAGAAAGCTAAAGGGAAAGAAAAGTTACTTGACAAAAAGTGTGTTTCGTGGTCTTTGGATGGCTCCCAAAAAGGAGAAATATCTCTGGCTGTGCTCCTAAAACTTCTTAATGAGCCACTTGTCTTACGAAGCAGTAGTCACTTGGAGCAGGTATTGCTCTACTTTTCATTAGATTTAGCTTGTCCTCCTTGTGATTCAACTGTTTTTATGCAGTTGCTGAACATGGTATTGTATTTAA
>APFE031443769.1:113651-147741 GCA_000404065.3 Pinus taeda
AATGACTCAAGATGTTTGAGAGTGGTTTCGCCCTCATTGGATTTCATATGGAGAAAGTAGAATTTTAGATCTCACTCAAAATCCAGCAGACTTATTTGTTTTTCAAGATTTTAGGATTGGAGGGATTGCAATGTTTCCATTGGATTTTATCATGTACTAGGGTATGGAACTTGTATTTAATCAAGAGAACCAAGCCCTCGATGCAGGGGAAACTCCCAATAATCAAGATCATGTAGGGTACTAGGGTATGAAACGTGTATTTAATCAAGAGCACTAAGGTCGTTCGACTATGTAGGAGCAGACTCCCAATACAACAGTGGTCCTTCTAAAGAATGGGATGTGGATGCAGAAAATCCTGATTTGGATCTCTCTCTTGCAGCCTTTAGTCTTTATTGTACTTGAGCTATATATTAATATAAATAAAGGCTGTTTTGAGTTTGGTATTAATAAAGGTTGCTTGGAATTTCCGATATTTTCTATTATGTCATTCATGAGTAAATGTGATGTAAATTAAATCTTTAATTTTTTAAGTGTAATAATTATAATGTAAATTTTTCCATTTATGCTTTATGTTGCAACACACAAACACACAGATTATATATTATATATATATATAATATATATATATATTCGTGTTTCCCCATTTCCAAAATTTGGGGAGGTCGCGTTTCATATCGCTTCCCGTTTCGAAAACTTGTACTCATTTCCCCGTTTCGTGCAACTTAGTTTTCCTTTATGTTTTGATTTCTAGAGTTTGTAGACTAGCATATCTCATTAGAACATTTTTGAATTATTTTGATAGATTGTAGGGATAGAATGGATTAGGAGGGAGCCTTCACCATTTTTTGTTGATTAGGGTAGCATTGGATGTGCTCTAGCCACGAAATTTGGTGGAGAGGTTGGGGCACATGAGATCTCCAATACCCAAAAAGGGTTTGGGCAGATTCTAAATAGATTAGGAGATATTAAAATATTTAATATTTTTAATGGAGTCCCTAAGTCTAAACTTAGGGAAAATAAAATATTAATGTGTATTAATATGAATCTATGTTAGAATAGTTCAAAAGACATGGATCAAGTCAGATCTAATCTTAGCCGTTGATTAGGGACTTAATCTCAACTGTTGAGATGTCAACAGAAAAAGTATAAGAGGAGGCTTAAGGGGCACTTGGAGAACACATTGAGGGAGACCAGTTAGTTCAATTTCTTGAACGGGGTTTGCTAAGAAATTGAACCAGTGGTCTAGAGAGCAGTCAGGAGGCAGCAAGTACGGAACAGAGAGACGGGAGATCAGCGCAAAAGAGACAAATGCAAAACCAGAGGAAGCCATGCAGAGGCAGTAGAGACTGCGCAGAGCCAGAAGGGCCTGCATCATCCACACAGAGGTTGCAAGAGTGATGTAGAAGCCCTAAGAGGCTACATAGAGCCTCAATAGGCTGACACAAAGGATTTCAGGCTATAGCAGAGGTCAGTAGGGCCTACGCTGGGTTTAGGAAAGTGCTCAAAGTTGGTCTATCTGTGGGTAAGCCAGTTTGGCACCTTGTTGTACAAGAAATCCCTGAATAATAAAATCCTCCCTTGTTGCACCGGTTTTCCCACATTGGGTTTTTCCGGGGACATTAGTCCAAAATAATTGTGTCAATGTGTGCATATTTTTGTTTTTGTATTACGATGTGATATCTACAACAATATTTATTTTAATGTTTGTTGAAGTAATTTCATGAATAACTTATGATGAAATAAGTAGGAAAAGTAAATCAGTTGTTGCATTGATAGAATTTTCACATGGTATCCGAGTAAATAATCAGAGATAGAAAGGGAAAATCAGTTATGGGTTGAGACCACAATGCAGAAGCATTCACCTCAAGGGACTCATGCAAATTTTTAAAAGATTGCACAAGAGAGAGAGATTTTGATTTCTCTATGTTGGCTTCCAGGTTGGAAGAAGTGGCGTGCATGACTAGTGTTGCATCATCAAAAGTATGGTATATAGACAGTGGAGCCTCGTAGCATATGATGGGAATCAAGGAGTGTTTCTCAAAATATCGAGAAGAGAAGATGAACTTTCAGATCACCATGGGGAACAAGGCAAAGTGTACTCCAGTAGGAAAGGGTACCATAGTTTTTCAGACAGAATCGGGAGAGCGGTTCCGTGCCACAAATGTGCTGCATGTGCCAGGATTAGGGATGAACTTACTTTCCGTGTCACAACTACAAGGCAAGGGCTATGACGTCTACTTCATCAAGGAAAAGGTATACGTCAAACACCCAAGCTGGAAAATGAAATTGCAGATCGGGATCAAAAGTAATCGGTTGTACAGATTACAACTAGAATCTCCAATGGCACTAATAGGCAATCATGGGGACAAACACTTGAAGGAACTATGGCATAGAAGGATGGGTCACTTGCACCATGGAGCTCTGAGAATTCTCAAGAGCACTGTAACAGGAGTTCTAGATCTGAGTACGGAACGAGATGATGTGTATGCAGGGGATGTGCTCTAGGAAACTATGCCAAGGCGACATTTCCTAGGAGCAACCACAGTGCCAAGAGTGTACTAGGATTGATAAACTCAAATATTTGCGGACCTATGTCTGTTAAAGCTCTCAGCAGTGCTGAGTATTTCCTTACCTTCATTGATGACCACTCGAAGAAAACTTGGATTTATTTTTTGAAAACCAAGGATGAGTTTTTCTGTTGATTCAAGGAGTTCAAGGCTCTAGTGGAGAATCTGACAGGTAAGAAAATCAAAGTCTTGCGCTCAGATAATGGTGGGGAATATGTCGATAAGAACTTCACTGATTATTGCGCTAAGGAGGGCATCAGAAGAGAGTGGACAAATCCCTATAATCTAGAGCAGAATGGGGTGGCAGAAAGGAAAAACGGGACTATTGTAAAAGTATCTAGGGCCATGTTGTATGATTAGGATATGCCAAAATTCGTGTGGGCAGAAGCATGCAGCACAGTTGTCTACGTTCATAATAGGACTCCTCATTGGGCATTGGGCAATATTACTTGAGAGAAAGTCTTCACTAGGAAGACACCTGAAATCAACCAATTCAGGATATTTGGGAGTTTAGCATATTGTCGCATACCCGAAGAAAAGAGGAAGAAGCTGGATCATACTACAGAAAAGGGGTATCTAGCAGGATATAGCGAGAACGCTAAGGCATACAGGATCTATCTTCCAGGGAGCAGGAAGGTAGTAGTACGACAAGATGTACAGTTCATGGAGGACAAAGCTTTCAGAAGATCTCGCAAAATGCCTTCCAAGGAGCAGTTGAAAGAGGATCCGTTTGTCATGCCTCTTCAACCAGCAGAAGTGAAGAATCCTTCCTCAGATCAGGAAGATTCTCAGGATGAGGAAGAGGAGCAAATAGAAGCACCTATTGGTAGAGGAAGAACCAGCGTGGAACTTCGTCAAATTCTGCGTGATGCAAAGAACTTCATCGAAGAGCCAAGGAATAGTAAAAGGGAGTGAAAACATCCAGACAGGTATCAGGCGTTAGTAGCTCAGGATAGAGAGCCTGTCATCTTCAAAGAGGCAGCGCAGCATCAAGTCGGGCTAGATGTGATGGTGGAGGAGTATAACTCCATAATGGTAAACGATGTCTAGGAGGTGGTGTCAAGGCCTCAATATAGATCTGTGGTAGGTTCAAGATGGGTCTACAAGATCAAATATGTTGCAGACGACAGCATTGAAAAATACAAGGCCAGGGTTGTGGCTAAGGGGTATGCTCAAAAGGAAGGGATTGATTATGAGGAAACCTTCGCCCCGATAGCCAGGTATACATCTATTAGGACCATGATATCTCTTGCAGCTCATGTGGGATGGGAGATCCATCAGATGGATGTCAAGACGGCATTTTTGAACGGGATAATAGAAGAAGAAGCATACATTGAACAACCAGAGGGCTTTGAAACTCATGAGAAGAAGTCTCATGTATGCAAACTAAAGAAAGCCTTGTATGGGCTGAAGCAGGCACCAAGAGCATGGTATGGTCAAATAGATGGCTACTTGCAGAAGATGGGGTTTGTCAAGAGAGATGCGGATCCGAATCTCTCCTATCTGGTCATAGAGAGCGAGCCACTTATCTTAGTATTATATGTGGATGATCTCTTCCTGACAGGATCATCCAAACTCATTGAAGACTGCAAGAAGAATCTAGCCACAGAATTCAATACGAAGGATCTGGGACGAATGCACTATTTTCTAGGGTTAGAAGTTTGGCAACAGAAAGGAGAAATCTTCCTTGGGCAAGGAAGCTATGCTACAGAAATTCTGAAAAGGTTTGGGATGGGAGACTGTAGACCTATGGCTACGCTAATGATCACCAACTGGAAGAAGATTGATGCGTCAGAAGACAAGGATGTCGATCCCACCCTATACCAACAGTTCATAGGGTCCTTGATATATCTAGTCAATACTAAGCTAGATATTTGCTACGTTGTCCCAACACCCTCAGTAAGTTCACGGTGGAACCAAAGAGGACTCACTGGGCAGCAGCCAAGCACGTTCTCAGGTATTTACAGGGAACAGTTGATTATGGGCTCTTGTGCAACAAGGGGAAGGATATCAGGTTGGGTGGATTCACTAATGCAAATTGGGCAAGAAGTTCAGTGGATCGGAAAAGTACCTCTGGGTATTGTTTCAACATTGGATCAGGAATAATCTCCTGGTGCAATAGGAAACAGAAGTTTGTGGCTCTGAGCTCGTTTGAGGCAAAATATATGGCAGCAAGCACAGCTTCATGTGAGGCCATATGGCTTCGAAAACTATTGGTAAACCCATTCAGAAGAAATATGGAGGCGACCAGGATCATGTGTAATAATCAGAGTTGCATCAAACTCTCTGAGAATCCAGTATTTCATGATAGGTCAAAGCATATATCCAGTGTCACTTTGTCAGAGATTGTGTCCAACATGGAGTTGTACAGTTGACCTACACTCCTACAGGGGAACAAGTGGCAGATATCCTCACCAAGGCCCTTGGAAAGTCAAAATTTGACTACTTCAAGGAAAAGATGGGGATTGTAAAGAACCCCTTTCAGAAGTAGTGTGTTAGCACCACGAATGAAGAGGGAGTTGCAGTGCAGATGCAATGTTGGGAGAAAGGACCAACAACAGCACAGATGCAGAGGGAGTTGCAGTGAAAATGCAGTGTTGCGAGAAAGGACCAACAGCAACACAGACGCCGAGGAAGGTGTAGTGTGGATGCAGTGCTAGGAGAAAGGACCAGCAACAGCACGGATGCAGAGGGAGCTGTCGTACAGATGCAAAAGTGGCAGTGGCAGAACCATGGGTAGCAGTATAGAATGCAGCAGTGCAAAGGATGTTGGGCAGGGAGGCCTAGCATCATCACAGGTACCAATGCCGGATGATCAGACTAATACTCAGTGAGAAGGATTGCTAGAGCACAGTCCTCGCTAAGAGGGAGTGTTGATTTGGAGTAGCATCGGATGTGCTCTAGCCACGAAATTTGGTGGAGAGGTTGGGGCACATGAGATTTCCAATACCCAGAAAGGGTTTGGGCAGATTCTAAACAAATCAGGAGATATTAAAATAATTAATATTTTTAATAGAATCCCTAAGTTTAGACTTAGGGAAAATAAAATATTAATGTGTATTAATATGAATCTATGTTAAAATGGTCCAAACGACATGGATCAAGCCAGATCTAATCTTAGCCATTGATTAGGGACTTAATCTCGGCAGTTGAGATGTCAACGGAAAAAGTATAAGAGGAGGCTTGAGGGGCACTTGGAGAACATACTGAGGGAGACCAGTCAATTCAATTTCTGGAGCAGGCTTTGATGAGAAATTGAGCCAGTGTTCTGGAGAGCAGTCAGAAGGCAGCAAGTACGTAACAAAGAGACAGGAGATCAGCACAGAAGAGGCAGACGCAGAACCAGAGGTAGCAGAGATTGCGCAGAGCCAGAAGGGCCTGTGTCATCCACACAAAGGCTACAAGAGTGACGCAGAAGCCCAGAGAGGTTGCGCAGAGCCTCAATAGGCTGACATGAAGGGTTTCACGCTAACCCAGAGGGTCTCAGGCTATAGCAGAGGTCAATAGGGCCTACGTTGGGTTTAGGAAAGTGCTGGAAGTTGGTCTATCTGTGGGTAAGTTAGTTTGGCACCCTATTGTAAAAGAAAATTGTTGAATAATAAAATCCTCCCTTGCTGCATTGGTTTTCCCACATTGGGTTTTTCTAGGGACATTAGTCCAAAATAATTGTGTCAATGTGTGCATATTTTTGTTTCTATATTACGATGTGACATCTGCAGCAGTATTTATTTTAATGTTTGTTGAAGTAATTTCATGAATAACTTATGATGAAATAAGTAGGAAAAGTAAATCAGTTGTTGCAGTGATAGAATCACAATTTTACCAACAAGATAAGTACCTTGTTTCTTGTTTCCTCTTTTATATTTGATTTCCCTCTCATATCAATATTTGTTTGTATTATATACTAATAACATTTTTCTTTATATTTTCCTTGGTTAAGAAAGATTGCAGATTACACAAAGGTTATGGAGGAGACTTGAAGCATGGAAGAAGTTATGTAGCAGAGTAAGCCTTTCAAGAATCAATGTCCTACAAGGTTTGTTAACAAACAAATCAAGATATGTTCTAGACTATAAGTTTTATCATAAATTTCTCTTCATGTAAAAGGTATGATCATTCTTTTGAAATTTATTGTACATCACTAACATCATTATGTATAGGGTTTTGAATCACAAAGATTCTTGTTAGGGTAATTAATCATTAGATTGAATCTACCCTCATGATATTATCTAATCATTCTTGTTCACTATAAAACCCAAGCTTCTAGTCGCTAAGGGTGTGCCAATATTGATTATGAAACCCTAGTCTTCTTAGGGTTGATGAAATCTAGAATTCTTATTCTTTTGTGGTTTAGGGTTTTGATATTATAGAAACCTTATTCATTTAGGGTTTGTTGTTAATATCTAAATTATGTATTCAAACACTAGATCTTTACGGTTTGGTAAATTAGGGTTAAAGAGAAAAAAAACCCTCCAATGACTATAGTAAGATCCTAGGAACGGAGCCCTAGGTGTATACTTGTATGTTTGATCAAAACCCTAGCCCAGTGAAAATTGTTGTATATATAACTTTGATGTATTGATGTTTGTGTCCTAGGTTTACCTAGTACATATGAATATTGATATAAAACATTAGTACGTGAAATCCTAGATATGTGTATGTGTTGATGCTCATGTTTTAGTTTATGAATTCTAGGGTATGTAGCAAAGCCCTAGTAGAAATCAATATTCTAGGAGATGATGATGTCGTTTTTAATTTTCGATTTAGTTTTTATGATAAAATCTAGGGTTTGCAATTAACCCTAGTAGAAGTCTGACATGTAAAAGCATATTGTTGATGTAAAGCACTATGATTGGATTGTTACTTGATTGAATTACTAATATCTAAGGTTTTTTGTATTGAAGATGAAGTCTAGGATCTATAACAAATCCCTAGCAAGAACTTGAAGTCAAGTATGTAAAAAGATGTGTTTCTTGTTGATTATGAACCTAACTAGGTTTAGGTATTTGATGTCTAAAGCATGAATGATTTGATGCTTCCATTGTAGTAGCATGATTATGATATAGTTAACTTCATGCTTCTATATATTTGTTTTTGGTTGTACTTGCTATTAAATGTTTTGCAGGTGCATAATCTTCAAGATGTTGAAGATGTTCGTAAGTAACGATGACTTGTTAATATTGATAAGCATGATGAAGGAAGTTATGTGAATGATGATGATCAAGATAACCTTGATACCATAAGGAGGAATAGAAGCCATACAGTTCTTTGATGTTATAAAAAGAAAGTGGTTGATCTCCCTATGTTAAGAGGGAGCCTAGATAGAAGAAAGGGTAAATCTCCCCAGTTGAGAGGGAGGGCATATTATAACAATGAAAACTTTGAAGTAAGAAAAAGTACTATTGATAAACATTCGTAAAGTTGCAAACAAAGACTTGAGAAAATCTAAAGATTTATTTGGTGTTGCTAAAGAAATGAAAGAAGAAAGCTTCAAAAAAATTGTATATAACTTGATGATGAAAATAGCATCAAAATGATTGAGGACCCTGAAGGTTTGTATTTGCTTGTATGTATATTTGAAAGTTTATTTGATTGGGGTTTGTGTTTGCACAAGTAAACCTCTCCATAAAAAGATTGAACACTTTGGAAGCATGCTTAGACAAATGGATCTATCTAATTTGATAGGGAGAGTTGAAGCATCTAATGGTGGATGTTTGGGAGGAAATTTGGCCAGCCTATGTGTTGATGTCTAGATCCCGAATGTTAGAAAATCAAAAAGGCAGAAAGATAGTTGCACCAAAATTTCGATCTTCCTTTCTTCTACTAGATCAAACTCGCACTTCCTTTTCTTCCTTCTTCTATTTCGCACTTTTTCCAAATTCATGGAGATATCGAACCTGCTTGTTGAGAGTGTGCTTCAAATGAAATTTGAACTACTTCATTTATAGTCCTTTGGTGAGGTCGAATAGCCCTCTTTGAGGCTGACTTGATCATCTTAAGGCCAACTTGGTGTGGAAGCAATGTAATTCATATTTGACTCAATACTTAACCTTTTTACATGATTCAAAATCTTGAGAAGGGTCTCTTTAAAAGTGCAATGAATATTAATTCAGAATAAATCCTAGAAGTCCTCAATGGGGACTTTGACCTAAAACATGATGACCCAAGCATGAAACCCATGCTTTAATAAGTCATAATAATAATAATTCAAATTATTTTTTTTATTTTTTTGACAAGTACATTACATGACTCATATATTTAATGAAGACCAAACCTAATTACATTTTCCAACACCAAAGAGGGAGGGTGGCATTGGTCATGGAGCTCTGACCTTGGATACGCACCTAGATCCATGGGTTGATGGTTAGCTAGTAAGCCTAATGGCACCTAGAATGGTTGAAAGCTTGAATCCATCTTAGTCCCACCTATATAGAATACCCTCGTCAGGTATCTAGTCCGTAGCATTAAGTGTGCTAGAACTCTTCGTAGTTAATTTTGAGATCTTCCATGTACCTCTATACATATGTAATTATGAATACCTCCCTAGTTAAGAGGGAGTGTTGAAGAATGTAACTAGTGTTGGTCTTCATAATTGTATTTGAATCATGATGTAATGTATTTGTCAAAAGAAAGAAAGAAAAAGAAATTTTGTTATTAAAGAAATCAATTTATTAAGGCATGGTTTTCATGCTTGGGTCAATTGTTTTTAGGTCAAAACCTCCAATGAAGGCTTCTAGGGTTTGTGTCAAGTGTCCTTGTCCATATCATATTGTAAAAGAATATTCTTGGTCTCTATTTGTCAAAAAAGAAATTTATTTTATTGTAAAATAGGTCAATTAGGCCTTCTCCAACAAGTCGACCTAAACAGAGGGACAAAAACTCCTATATAAAGGCAACAACTCTACCTCACTTCTCTCTCTCTCACTCATCAAGTTCGACCTGCAACTTCTGGGGCAAGAAAAAGTGTGAATTTCAAGAAAAGAAGAGGAAAGGGCTAGTGAAGAAGAAGGAAGTCTCTCTCAAGCATAAAAATTCAAAATTATCTATCTCTCTCATGTGAAGCTTTGAAGCTGTTGGAGGGGCTAAAAACTGCAAAGTTGAAGCTGGGCCAAAATTTTGTAGCTAGGGTTTGAAATTTTGTAGCTGGGAAGTCAAATCTCTGGATTGTTACTGGGTTGAAGCTGCTAGATAAGAAGAGACTACTAAATCATCTTGGAAGGCTGAAATGGTGGAGGAGGAAGGTCTATTGGTCTAAGGTCTTGTTCTATCTCATTTTGAATCTACTAAAGAGTTTATGATTGGGTTTTCCCCTATATAGGGGTTTTAGCCCTAGCTGAGTGCTTACTTTCGATGTCCCTGATCTTCATGTTTTTGCTTTGATAATTGCTTGATGAGAAGAAGATAAAGAAATAACATAAGGAAGTTAATAAGAAGATAACAATATCACAAGTAATTATCAACATAAGAAAATATTTCTGCTTTTCCAATTTTCT
This sequence comes from Pinus taeda, assembly GCA_000404065.3. Classification (NCBI taxonomy): domain Eukaryota; kingdom Viridiplantae; phylum Streptophyta; class Pinopsida; order Pinales; family Pinaceae; genus Pinus; species Pinus taeda. The sequence continues at coordinate 123,712 of APFE031443769.1, forward strand.
AACATGTTTAGACCAAGGAAAATCGATCATTATGTTGATCTTTTCCTTAAACATAGTTATGACACTCAATTGAGATATACATTCATAATCATCAGTTATTAATTGCAAGTTTTTAATTGTGTATTGTGTTTCAAAATAAGAAGCATCTTTGTTCTTAAGTATATTTGGTTATGGAATTAATAATTGATTTTCCAAATTGATACTAAAGTAATTTTCCTCACGATTCATATCAATAACAATATTGATCTCTTTTTGTTTGAATGCTCCCCCTTAATATACATAAACCGCAAAATGCAATTGAAAAACCTTTATGAGAGAATCTTCCTTCCCTCATCTTATTAAAATCAATTTTAGATCTTTCAGCAATTAATATTTTCCAAAACATTAATCAATATTTATCTTAGTGATTTAATTTATCTTAGTACTTTAAGTTATAGGTATTATTTTATAATACCCTTTTTTTCCTTATATATTGAACTTCCAAATACTTTTTCATCTTAGTACCAAAGAAATATGTTTTTCATTTTTCTAAGTACCTTTAGAACTTTAAAAGCAATCTCTCTTGAATTTTTTTTAATACAATCTTTTTAATATTTTTATGATGCCTTTTTGATCTCTTTATAATGTTAAATATGTTATTTTCCCTCTAATAATATTTCCTTTTTTGTGTGTTATTTTTTCCAACTTCATAAATTCTTCTTCAAATTTATAGCTTTTCCCTAATGCTTTCTATTCTTCCTACTTTAATCTGGATAGATTTCTAAAAAGATTTTATTGTTATTAAGTATTCGTTCAATTGGATTATTAACTTGGACAAGGGAATTTTTTAAATGTCTTTTATTGTATTGTTTCAAATTAATATTTCAAGGGTTGGAACTGTTCGTTTGATCGATATGTGAGCCTCATTATGTCCTTCCACCAACAATGATGCTACCACTCTCACACAAATCAATAGCAGTGAGAATAGAACCAAATTGTAGAAATCTTGTTGCAAATGTGTTTTATAGTAGTGGTATAGCATAGGCAGTTGCGTGTCAATTTTGATATGGCATCAATTGTATTACAGATATCGTAGCAAATTGCAGGATCTACATTGTAAGGTGTTAGTTCATTATACAACAACTAGACAGTGGTTGAGTGATGGCATATGGACAAACGATAGCTACTGGAAGTACGAAATTGTGACGGCAGTATAAATGTATGAAGCAATTACAAATGTGCATGGACCCCCCTAGAAGAAAATCCACAATGGGAAAGCCTTCAAACACAACATCAACTATGGTCTAAAATAGGATCAAAACCTTTGCTAAGGAACTTTGGAAGTATGGCCTAGCAAGAAGGATTAATACTTACCCCAAATCAACAAAGGTGAGTGTGTGAGAAAAGTCTCTAGACATCCCCTTCAACTTGACTACAACATAGCCTCTCAATGGATCGACCTTAGTAGTCCTGTGGTAGTCTTACACAATCACAATTATGCCTTCAATGATATAGAAGAAATAACCAAGAAACAAAATATTCTAAATCAAAACATGTCATGACAAAGAAGTCCTCAACAAAATTTGGTGTCAAAATATATTTGCATTAAGTTCCAAATATTGGAATGCTTTCACAATCCAACCATGAGTACAAATGAGGAAGCTCTCCTCTATTTATAGAGTGAGATCTACTCCCTTTACAATAAAATATCATCATTTGAATTAATTCCTTATACCTAGCCTAAGAAAACTAGATCCAACTAGCTCAAATAATTAAGATAACTAACACAACAAGAAAATAAAGTGGTCAAGCCACATGTACAATGATTCGATGAGTAAAACTCTCAAAACAAGGGCCAGTCCACCCAAGAAGAAAGTAATGGTCCAATATTCCAACACCTAGCACCCAAGGCTCCTTGAATGGTCCAAGAACTATGAAAATGGTCAATACTGCCATGAAAGATAGTCATCTAAGTTTCAAGAGATATCCTCTAAGTCAAAAAATCTCCAATTTCCTCCCTTTTCTAGTGCAATGACCTCATGAAAATATGGAAATATGTCTCCAAAGGCACCATAATAATAATATAACGTCCAAAACCTCCAATAAATGTCACGAAAGGTGGTCCATGCCCATACCTTAGACCAAGCAATCACCATAAAGTATGGGAATGACTTTCTAGGTCAAAAATCAACCTCAAAACCACCTAGTAGCTACAATGACATCCAACAAAGGGGCAGACTCCTTAAAAACAACTCAATAAAGGTCTCAATTAATGCTTCAGTATCCCCTACATAATGATCCAAAAGATATCCCATGGCCACACCTTGGGTCAAGGGACTCCATGAAGCATGGGAGATGCCTTATCAGTCCAAAAATTGGGTCATAAACCCTTATCTAGCCAACTGACATCAAATTTCATGAAACGAATCTTTATTTCAGTTCATTTTCTCTTCAAGATATATGGTACAAGCCATACCCACATCACTCCAATGATCTCAAGATAGTGATATACCATCCAATAGTCAGTGATAACCAAACATGGCTCACCAATAAAATATGCAAAAGACACTGAATATACAGATATTCCATTACAGGATAATAAACTATATATATATATATATATATATATTTCTATATTATTTATAATATATGACTAGAAAATGATATGATAGTACAATGGGGCACCGTATATATACCTAAGAAAACTACACTTTCAATGATAGTCATGTTCTTTGAAACATGTCCTTTCATCATTATTAATTATACTTATTAGTTATTATTGTTTATTGTTTATATTATTTTCATATGAATTAATATATACTTTATATGAAGCAGAGTCAGCACACTTTCTTCTTTGAAGACAATGTTCTTGAAGAAGTAAATGAGTACAAGTACCTTGGGGTTGATTTCAACAAACTCAATTGGGAGGACTGCAGAAAGAAGAGACTTTTAGGAGGGTGGAAAGCATTATATGTTCTTCAAAACAGACGTAGAGAGGTAGAGTTATGGGATTGGAAAATGATTAAAGTGCTTTTTGGACTCCTAGTTTGTCCAGTGATGCTATATGGGTGTCAATTGTGGGCTAGCAACACTCCCGTCTCAAAATGGAAACAAATTGAGAAAATCCAAAAACACTTGATCATGAGCAAGTTCAAAATAAAAAGTTCAATACCTTACGAGATAATGTTGAGTGAAACAGGAGCAACTCTCATTGAAGCAACTTCTATGGTGCGGCTCATAAGATATCTAAAAGGAATTGAGCAAATGAGTGTAGGTATATGGCCTAATTTTATCCTCAATGAAGGCATGAGTGAAAGAAAGGAAACATAGATGAAACAAAATTATACATGGATGCAAAAATGGAATATCTACCTCAATGCCTGTCCCACAAATAGAAAGGAACTAAAGGATTTTGTTATGGAGAAGTTTCATAAAAAGGTATGGGGAAAAGAGTTGGGTAGAAAGAAGAAATATTATGTGTGATCTACAACAAAAAGAGTTCATTGGAGCTAGCATTTCATGCAGGGAAAAGGTTCTTATTGCTCAATTAAGGACCACCTCACATCAACTTTGGTGTGAAACAGGATGGTGGAAAAGGCCTAAAGAAGCTTGGGAATAGTCGGTGTGTACATTTTGCACGTCTGAGGCTGTGGAATCAGAAAAGCATTTCATTTTGGAATGTGATGCATTCAAAGACATCAGAGACAGTTATGAGAACATGTTAGCATCAGTTTCTTAGCATTGTCTTTTTAGCGAGGGGATTGTTGGAAGGTTGGGCAAGCTCATCATCAATTTGAATTGGAAAAGGATTGAATTACAAAAAGAAAAAAACAGGGAACTAATGGTCTCATAGACTATTTTTAGTCTCGTGGACCTAAATTCATTTCATATTACATACATACATACATATCATCATACATACATACTAACATCATATATATATATATATATATATATATATATATATATATGTCAGTATACTGAAGAGGATTGTTCTAAAAACATGAGCATTCTTTGAAGGGCACCTTGCCCATAGGTATATAAAGTGGACCCTCATTTGTAATCAATATATCTCACCATATATCACTTGTTTCAAAACATATATACACTATATGTGGATGCTTATATTCCAAATATTTTGAATCTCCTGCTACGTGTATGAACCCTGTTCATTACCATTATATATTATATATATTATAATATATTTATATATATAATACTATAATATATACTATATATATATATAACATTGCCCTCCCCTTAGAAATGCATTGTCCTCAAAGCATATTCATCAAAAAAAAATTATGCCTTTGACTTTCTTTGTCATAACTTCATTTGATTCTTGTTTCTTGATGTTGTCAAGGTTGATGATACTAGACAGCGAATTTCTAAGAACTAAGCACAATTGTTGAATTGTAAAATGATATGACCATCCTAAATTGATCTTTTGTTAAACATTGCACTTATAGACTTCCCAAGAAGAATTGTTATCATGAGACTTGATTGCATTGGCATCAATACTTTTTAGAAGATAAGTCCATCGTTTCTACCCTGACTAATTAATATTTATGCTCTTACAATGCAGATGTCAATAAGGAATTTTTTTAATATGATTTTCCCTTACCATGCTTATAACACTTTCTTGGTTTACTTGAGGCATATGATTTTCTTTAGGTACTGATATTGTTTGGTTCATCGCCAAAAATTCACTTGGAATTTCCATCTTTTGTACCGCAACATCCAAGTAGGTCTTTACTTCAATTGAATTGGTATCTTCTTTGGTTGTGATATTAATTGGATCTACATTTGTTTCCTTCTCAACTTAGATTTTTATACCCAAAGAATTCAATGCTTCCTTCCTGCTAAGTTGTTCTATTATGTTTTCGAACAATTGCTAATCACTCTTAAGATTCTTAATTTGCATAAGTAGATTTTGATTATGATTCCTTAGGCATGAAAGTTCTTCATTTTCTGGTTTGTTATTTTTATTCCTAGTGTCTTTGTTCTCATCTTTTAAAACTCTAATTTGTTCTAATCACCTTTGATTAAGGGTTTTTAAGCCAAAAAAAAAATATATTATATATATATAAATATATATCTTCTTTCTCGATTCCTCTTGAATTCTATCTCAAGATCTTCCTTTTCCTTATCTATTTTTATTATAATACTCCATATCTAATATGTAAACTATCATGGATATTCATCTAAATAGTTTGTCACAACAAATCTAATAAACATTTACTGAAATGTGAAAAATCTACACGAAAAGTTAATTTTCCTTAGACTTTCTGGATTTATTAAATTATTGTTTCTCCTTATGCATGCAATATATAAAATGTGGAAAATAGAGAAAAAAATAGAATAATCACTCACAAAACCACAAGATTACAAGAAATGACTTCGGAAACCCTTTCAAGAGAAAACCTAATTGATGAGGTTGTTCTGCTCTCTCCTTCTCTGAATGGAAATGCTACAAATACACAGGAGTGAGACCTTTGACCCGTGGGCTGCTACAAATAAAAAAATTTAAAGAAAAAACAAAAAACAAAAAACCTCTTTGTTTTATCCCCTCTCTATCCACTCTCAGTTACAAGTTAACGCATTGTCCAGCTTTTGTGACCTTTGATAGTTAACGATCAACCTAGGTAAGACCAATGTCTTGTTCTTCAATGCATTGAAAATTTCTCTTATAGACTTACATTTCTACTACAGAGGTGTCGAGATTGAGATTACCACAACTTACACCTACTTGGGAGTACAGTTCACAAGGCCTCATTTTTATATGTGACGCGCCCTCTAGCCTTGGCTTAGTAAAGGATATGGTTTTTTGGTCCTCATTCAAAGGTGGTGTTTCCATAGTCAATTTCTGAACATCTCATCCAAATTCACCTCATGGAGGCAATTATTAGACATAGTCCTTTATAAAACCCAAAATCTGGGGACTAAGCTTATTTCAAATAGATTGGGCCAACGTGGAGAGAGTACAGACCTTGGTTCTCAAACGCATCATCCATTGTAATCTAACAATTCCACAACCCATTATTTAGGTGGAGATCAATGTCCACCCATTTTGGCTCAAGGTCATTTTTCGTTTGGTCTCTTTCCTTCATAAAGACAGGCCTTCAAAGATTCTACCACTGAGAGAGAGTAACCTAATCTTTCTCTCTACTCATCGAAGCCCCCCAGCCCAAATCCGCCCCACCCAAAGGCATGTTCAAGGTTGGTTCTCAAAGGCATCTCGATTTCTTCAATCACAGACTATCTCCCCCAAGCACCTTCCCCCATTTAGATTCTCCCTTGATGTGTCGGGAATCTCTTATTGATTCAACAAGTACTAAATTAGGCCATCATAGAGGATATTTACATCTTGTACATTCAAGTCACTTGGGCCTCACCATCGACAAGCTCGAGCTCGAGGATGTCCAACCAAGAGCACTTTTTGGAATTGTAGGATGGACTCATAATCCACCCCCCCTACACACACAGGCATTGGATGCATTCACTTAGGATCTTGCTAAGACATTTCCGAATTGATTATTATAGACCCTAATAAAGATTGCCCAACATATACCACGGTCAGACAGCATTTGCTACCTACATGAGCTAGAGACAAAGGTGCACCTAATTTTTAGGTGCTCCCTGTACTATGAGACCAGAGGACATTACCACTACCTATATCAGAATTTCTAAGGTTCCCTCTCTACCTTCTTCAAGTACCAAGACCAGCAGTCAATAGCCCTCTTCATCAAGGAGATTTTCAGCCACGAATTTCGATTCTTGTACACCATACCCCACCTTGGGATGACCATGACAATCACCTCATACTTTCATGTAGATTCATCAAATCAGAGCCACAAGCGATGAGCAAAAGTTTAGGGAGACTATAGAAGGATGAGATTTTTCCATTTTGGGTCTCTTCTCAACCTTCCCCTCGAAGGGATCAACGAATATCATCGAGACCATATTGACAATGACAAATTGTACATCATGGGATCAACCCTAGACAGTTCCAAAGCAGGGTGCCCCTGACCCATTTGATTACATACCAGTTCAATAGGAGTAGCCAGAGATCTATTCAAGGCTTCTTTCCTTTGACCTTGGATGCTAGGAGCATCCCTCACTCCTACATTCCACCATGATCATACATCTGAACCCATTGTTGGTTATGGGGGACTTCGACAATGAGCCAGTGCCTAGTTCACCTCCCTCACCATCAATCATTAGACACAGGAGCCCTTGACATCCTTAGCTCCATTGCTAGATCCTCCTATCTCAATCATTCTTTTTTGGCAGATAATTGATTATTTTGCACTGTCATATGGTCTTTTATATGCATGTCATGGAAACACTGCCACTTGTTTCTTCCTTTCTTTATGCCATTTTCAGCATTTTCTAGAAGTTGCGCTTGCACTCCCACACTGTATTCGTATTGATTATGCTTTTCTTCAGTCCCATTCACCTACTTTTGTGCTCATTTGTTGGACATTAATAAAATTATCTTATCTTATCTTCGCCATGCATCAGTCAAAACAAACCCTATTGTTCCACAGCCAATCATATTTTTTGCTTTGTTCTGTCCATAATAAACATATGTTATCATTGAAGACAACATCTAAGCATAAGCTATGCTTCATAATCCAATTAATAGAAGATAATTTTCCTACAAATCATGGATATATTAGACACCCAAAAATAGCGAAATAGAATCAATGCTGGACATGTTCACAAAAAAATTGATATACCAATCTTACTAATTGGTAAAATGTCACAAAGCACCCAAATCAATGCACAAGTATGTTTTGCTCCCAATAAATCCTTTTTTACTAGTCATGAACACATAAATTTCTTCTCCCCTTTTGCATTCATCTACATTGCATTGTTTCTTCTCACAGTGATTGTCAGCAGAAAGCCACAAGATAATTTTTGTTCCTACAATCATTTTCTGCAAATATTTGCCTTATACCCTAGCTTGCCACAATAAAAACAATTCATAACTTTTCCATGATTTTTTATATCAGAATCAGTGTTGTTCTTGCCATCTCCATGTTTACCTTTGCCCTTGAATTGTCGTTTTAGGGTGGCTTCTGATTCTCGACTCACATTGTTGCTACCAAGCTATTTCTTCCACCCATACTTCCGGTAAAAGCTTATTACTCAACTGCTCAAAAGTCAGATCAATATCTCCAGATGTTATGTTTAGGGTTACAAAAATGTTTTCATCTGAAGGCAGTAGGCTTTTCAATGTACTAATTACCATATCTTCTTCTTCAATCATTCTATCAATAGGTTTTCACTGATGTCTAGTGTCTATGATTTTCAGAAAAAATTAAGAAAGAAGCTCTACCTTAATGGGAAGTTTCCCTCAAATCATAAAAGCATTCTCACCATCTTGCATTTCAAATAACATGTCATCAATCTCTTGATTTCTAACAAGGATTCTTTGTTTTTGCGTGGTAAATGTTTTACCATTAAATCTCTAACTGCCTCCCAACATAATACAGGGTAGACCCGCCTTTTTAAATGTTTAAATGAGTCAAACAAATTCTGAATAAAGGTTCTCTCTCTTATTGTTGTAACTCGGTGTTTAACAAACCCTACTGCTATCTTTTCACATTAAATAAATCAATTAGAACATTGCTGCTTTGTACCTAAAAGGAAAATCTCCTTCCACCCATCTCAAAATCAAAATTACAGATTCAAATCTCCAGAATTCTATCAGGATTCTATCATTTTTTTTGTTAAGGAACAATCTTACTCATCTCCACAAATACAAGCATGTGTCAGCTTGATGGTCTTCACATGCACTCTTACACAAATATGCCAAATCATCCTTACTCCATGACAAGCCAGATAGTTGATTCCTTTATATATCTTTTATGCCAGGCCAGCTCCAACAGTTTTAACCTCAACCTAACCAGCTTCCATGACACTTCAATGACTCTATTCCATGCATATTTCAATGGCTCTATGTCACGCTTTTGCTGCAACTTCCCATTAGTAGCTCCAGTTCCTCAAGGACACAGACCAGCAACTACACTTCCTTAAGACAGGATCTGTTAATCAAGGTGGCCAACAGCTGCTATGACTGCCATAATCTCTTTATCACAAAGTAATTGGTAGTGGCTTCATCATAGTATTGTGAGGTTTCCTAATCTCAACAACTCTGAAAACCACTGGCTCAATCCAATAGTGGCTTATTCCATGAGTGCAATTTGGCAGCACCAACCAACCCTCATGAACCTGCTATTCCCCTCACATACTGTCTTCACACACTTTCCCAATTCACATAGAAGTCAATGTCCTCAAGATCATATACAACTCCTCTACCAATAATTGACCCTATTGTCTGTTGAGAAATCTAGGAGCCGCAGTATAGGTGATTTCTCTAGCTTATGATAACTGCTTGTGGAGACTTTTTTACTTTTCTTGATTAGGTTCTTCTTTAGCTTGATTATTATTGTGTTCTCTTCATCGACTAGCTAATCAAAACATAAAGAACAATGAGACAAAGGACACAAGATTTAGGCTATCAGCCAGGGCCAAACCTCTCCAAACTTGAGAGGAAAACCCACCGAATTCTTCTTCTTATAGAATCTTCAATTGATGGATTCCAAGACCAAGACCCTTGACCTAAGAACCTCTCCAAGACCAAGCCACAAGGCTTCCTTGAAACAACTCTTCTTCCTCTTCAAATCAACGCTAGTCAAACTGACTTCTGCATCTCTGTTTTCGACTTCTCTGGAATTGCGGCCTCCTTTTACAGACCTGTAATTTTCGGCCTACCGGCAACTGTCAAGATGTCAGACATGTGAGGTTGATTGGGCAGATTTATGTGGCCCTTCATCTTCGCTATGCTTACAAACTTCTCTTAGTGACTTCGGCTAGTAATGATGCTCTTTTCTTGACCTTTTGTCTCAGCTCTTTAGAGGAATGATGTAATCCTACTGCAGAAACCCTAACTGCAGTCACATGTGTGGGAGGAGAGACCCAAAAACAACACAAAAATGCTTCAATCTTCTTCTCCTTGTCTTCGCTGCTCAAGAGGCTATCTTCCTTCCTTTTCTTTTTGCACTTCTTTCTTCTTCATGGATGCTTGATTGCTTTTTCTTCCAAGTGAGGCAGAGTCCTTTATATAGTGATCTTGACCATGCATTGAGGCTGACATCTCCTTGTAGATTCTTTTGAAGTCCGACTTGATTGAGCACTTGTGACAAGGTCTTGGAGGGTCTTTGGACTCTTACAATGACTCAAATAAATATGTAACATGCCTAAGAAGGGTCTCTCATACATGACAAAGATTCTTTTGATTTGTAGAACACATGACAAGCCCTAGAAGCTCTCAATGGGAGCTTTACCTACAAAAATAAAATTCCTTGAGCTTTATTGTGTTTACCAAGAAGTTGTCTCAAAACCTTAATCCCTTAAAATTCTACAGCAAAATTAACCTAGCACCCTCCAGCCAAACTAATTTATAATGCCAATTTTTATGTAGCCGTAACAAATATTACCTATCATGAACGAAAGCTTGATTTGACAGTAAAACAAGGGTTCTTAGTACCACCATCAAGCTTCAAATTTCCCAGAAAAAGTTTTGCCTCCCATGCAAGCTGGTCATTACATGCAGTTAGGGCCAGGTGCATGACCGGGTAACTTTGATAAATTAAATACCCCACCCATATAGTCCCATTCAAAACAATTCTTTCAAGCATGCTACATTTCACTGGCATCCTTCTGAATTGAGAAAGGGCACACTTGCCGCAGTGATAATAGGAAGCCTTCTGTAAAAAATTTCCAACAACTGCCCTTTACTATTAAATTTCTTTCTTGCCCAGTGATATTTTTTAATACTAAACATGGTTAAACAAGTTTTTTACACGACCTAAAGTTTTCTGCTATAACTTTGCACCATTTACCCCCTCTGGAGCCAATTAAGCTTGAAGAGAAGCTCTGTTTTAGTTCTTCTCCGTCAGCTAGTAATCTAGAAAGTTCTTTCTCTCGACCCCATATTTTCCAAAAAATTTCATTAACCGCAACACCAAAATTGAGATACAGGTGACCTGAAATTCTCCCTCCCCACAACACCACACCGCCAGCATCCCTGCCCCTTGTCAAGCAATTCAATATGAAGATACAAAGCTTTGCCCAAACGAAGTGAGGTACCTAAAGCAAAATAGATGGACACAAAGAGAAACTCGACTTTGCTTTTAGACCACAGAAGGCCCGTTTGATGTCCTGTGCGTTTCTCTTTTATGTTTTTGTCGGAAGTTAACTTGTAAGTTTAGTTGTATATTGAATCAGACAGACATTGCTGGCAAGCAATCCCGTGCCTTGATGGGGGGAGCATACCTGTAGTTTTCGCTGCAATCAAAATTTACATTGGATGAAGAATTGCAGCCATGGCTTCCCTAGAGTTGCTACCTTGACCCATTTCTCAAGCATAACAAAAATAATTTTATTTTTCTTCTTTTCATCAATCACATAAAATCATGATTACATATGTCATTATGAAGACCAAACCTAGTTACATATTTCAACATTGTCAGTCTTGTCAATCGTTATTTTCCACAACTACAACAAGTCACGCTTGCATCCTCACAGCATAGAATCAATTACTCTTCATATAAAGAACACTGAGCATACAAATAAACTCCTTCAAATGATTCCCTTCATGCCTTTGACAAAATGAAAAATAAAAAGATATTGCTCTGTAACCAAGTTGTCTTGTTTCTTGTCCAAATGTGTGTGATTAGCAAAACCTCAATCCCTTCTTTAATCAGAACATTCTCTCCACTCCTTCACTGGCTTCCTCAGCTTCTGGTCACCATCTTTCTGATCCCATGTCAAGTTTTTACGTGCACACACATGCAAAGGCAGGAATATGCAGAAGAGTGAGAGAATGGATTGAGTCATATTGAGAGCTGCAATGTGTCATTAAATAGTAGGAGAGAGAGTAGTTGTGTAACTCCCATATACCTAATCTTTCAATGACTACATCTGTTAAGTAGCAAGCACTTCAATTTACTATAAAGTCTCTAACTAATTCTTTATTAAATGTCTGAAGTACATCTAAGTCCTAATTATGATCATTATATGATTGTATCTAACAATGTCAACCATAAAAACACTTGTCACATAAAAAGATATACATTAAGCATGCTCCTGTAAAGAATTTGTCAAAAGAAAACCAAACATCATTTACAATAGAACCTACCAGTACTCAACTGCTGAAAAAAATCAGCCGATGCAGACAGTAGCGGATCTATATTTGGACAAATAACATAATACGAAACCTGTGACACAATATGTTATAGAAATCAAAGGTGTGACCATAGGTACAGTTCTACAATTGAAAAAAAAAAACAGAAAAATGTAGATCAAAAAATCAAGAACATATAATTCAGACAAGAAACTCAGAATGGAAAATCGAGAATACTGATACAGGTAGACCAGAGCTTACAGGTTTTGGAAGGGCATATGGCTCAAGTGGAGCTTTCTCCCAAAGTTGAAGAGTGCTAGATGATGTCCTCAGCCAGTCATCTTGGTATCTGCAAATGCATATCAATATTAAAACAACAGTTAAAATGCTATCAACAAACAAAAACTATAAGATAATTTCAACAGTAGACAGCAATTAAAACTATACCCAACAAGCAAAGCAGGAAATGGAAGTGCCAAAAGAGTTGGTCTGCAGCGAGAAAGACTCGTATGTAACTCTGATTCTGAATCCTGAGCTGAGCGTCTTTGACTACCATCATCCAACCTTGCCCCATCTGGCATGGATAAAGTTTCTACACCCCAATTCTTGTTGCTGCGTTGAACTTCACAAATTTGATGATCTATTTGCTGCAAAGTTGTTCCTTTAAGATTTACTGAACCACCAGCTGAACATTGTGGTGGTGTGATAGGTTCCCCAAGAGCTGCTGTCACAGTACTTGTAGCCTCTTTGGAATCATTTGGAGCATTTTCACCAGAATAACCTTCACCCATATGGCCACCCTCACCCAGTTGCACACGACCCCTGCACCAATCTGTAACTAACAAAGGTCCATCCAAACTGGGCTCACCAAAAGCTGTTTTCAAGGCCATTCTAACATCGGACTGCAACAAACTCATTACTGCTGCTGGAGAAACCTAAGACCCACAACAATACATATATTAGTCTGTATGAAAGAAATGTATTCACATTTGCACAAAGCTATTTTGTAGAACATTTGTTTAATTATTATTAAGTACATCTAAGAATTACAATTCACATGTAGTCTTTTCTGAAGCTGTGTTAGAATTCTCTCAAGTAGTCAAACTAAATCATGGGTCAACTTGGCGAGTGGCTGAAATTAGCCAAGTTCTCATGACCATCAAAGCTTGCTCAAAATTGCATTATTCAACCAGTTCTAGTGGTGCATAGTATTAAATTTAACTTATTTCAGTGCTGGCAGACGCCTCATGGACTCCCCTTTGGATGTTAGCGCTATCTTTAATTTCAATCCCATTGACACATATTGGTTGTTAGTGGAAATTAATCAATTTTGAACTTAATCTTTTCCAAAGTCGTTCCCAAGTTCATCACATAAGAGATTCAAAGAAAACAGAAATTATTATTAAGAATCTTGAAAAGGGCCCATTCAGTAGTCTTCTTTCCAATAAGTAAATGCAAGTACCATGTGTGGTACAACTACAGAAGGATTCCCTGTAAACATCTGTGAAACAGTGGTCTCCCAGACAATGTTATCAAGGACCTAAACAACATGAATACTTTTCTCTGACTCTCCTGAACACCAAAAATATGCTAGAAAGAACTTGAATTAAAAATAGACATTTGCATTAATGTCCACCAATGAGAAAAATAATGTTCAAAGGGATTGAAAGATAAACTCAATGACTCAGTAACCTCATTTGTGTTCTTATATTTTTAACATATGTTTTATTATATAAATCTCCTTCACGTAAAAAAACACAGAAAAATGAATTTAGAAAGTAAACCAAGTATCCAAAAGATCTTTAATAATAACATACAGTTAAATACCACTAACCCTATCCATGATCACCTTATCAATTCTAACAATATCCCTATGCTGCCAAGGGGGTGTGTCAATGACATAGAAGAAGAAACAAATCATGCAAAAGGAATGATGGGAAGAATGTCATTCCCTACCAGGCATTCGAGAAAGTGTGTGAAAGGGTCTACTATAAGATGGTAATGTAATAGAAGGCCCATTTGCAACTCAAGGGTAACATGTTAATAAACAAGCACATACAATGCCAGAGTACCATGCCAAAGAACATCCGCATATTCCAAAATGACAGTTGTCCTTTAATTAGTTAGACCAACACTTCTGGTAGCAAAGTAATCTGGTGGCAACATAATCTATGGCCATAATACTAATGACATTAACACCTATGGTAGTGAAGGGCATAGTTTTTCCATTGTTATAATTTATTATGACTTGTGGATATGCCTCAAGTATGAGTGAACATGGGATGCTCCTCATCCCCTTAGCATTGCTTTTCAACATGAGAAACCTCTGCCATAGATTAAGTGATACTTGAGACTTTAATCTGCACCACTGGCTTGATTCTGGTGCAAATGTTCAATAGGCCTCAATGAAGATTTTCCCTGATAACTGACGTATAAATATTTTTGCTGATGTGTTATGTAATTTTTGTCTGCAAGAAAGAGAACCCATTCATGACTTCAATGTCTTATTAGAAATCTTTGCCTCCAAGTTGCACACCAATGACGCTTTCATGCCAAATGTATTGTCAAGTATTTTAAAAGGGTTACTACAAAAGTTACACTACAAGTCTCCAACACTTCAATAAAAACTTCAAGGAAGTGAAGGCTGCGTCATATTTAATGTGTCTAACAACACTACTGCAATGCAAGCAGTGCATTTACATTAATTTGCAAACCTTCCAGTATTTCATCTCTGGCAAGGTGTGCTTTCTTTCTTCTCTTGCGACTAAGGTAAATTTAAGGGAAGAAAAAAAGAGAGGAAAGCAATGAGAGAGAACACAACTAAATTATAGCATTGAAGTCCAGAAGTAAGAAAATATATCCTATTTAATTACAAATCATTCATTTAAAATATACACAAGAAAAACACACAAATACATTACTCACAATTGAATTCATGTCACTGAATCATGCATGCATAACTTACACTCTCAGTTGTTTAAATCTCAAATATGAAATGTATTAAAAATTTAAATGGTTAGATCACACGGTACAGGTTTATTAGTTTCAACATGATGATCCATACAAGCATACTCACACAATTACAAGATCTCTAATTGGAAGTATATTAACCATATTATGGCATTATACAAGGAGACAATGTGAATGACAATCCATATTCTTCTCAGGCATTATTTTTTAAGATATCTGCTTATGACATATCAAGGATGTCATCTAACAAAGATTTAAGTAAAAGAAACATACAAATCATTCTATAGATGTAAACTAAAATGAACAATAGAGCGTTCAACAATCTCTAGTAGCCCAAGGACATTTGCAAACAATTTGGGCTTCTTCTATACAACATTTTGGTGCAGTGATGACTATGCAACTCACTGTTACTAAAAGTTGGAAGATAATTGCACTTGTGATGCTTCGTGTCAGAAAAACCAATTTTGTCTTACAAGGCATGATGCCATATGAATCAGTGAACATTATTCTATTATTACTATATCACATGGAAAAATCATATTATTTTTTACACGGTGTAACCAATGATAATAGAGATGAGGGCAATAAGCTCCTGCCATCAGTGAAGCCTTCCACTTGAAGTCAACTTCGGAAAATCTAAAAAGACAAAAATGTTGCATATTTGCTGTCTGACATGCAACACAAATAAGTAAACTTGCATATTTGGTGCATAATTGTTCATCTCTCTCTCTCTCGCTATATATATATATATATGGTGAGAGAGACACACTCACACACACAAATATGAACAACTAAGCAACAAATATGCAAGTTTTCTTATTTATATTGCATGTCAGACTGCAAATAGGAAAAATCACACTGAGCTACATAAATTATAAATTCTAAGTCACGAGATACATAAAATTGAGCTTCTGAAAAAGTAGTTGATATACTGGGACATAATACATAAATATCGCTTTACAGCAATCACAGATGGATCCTATGAAATTTTTCCAAGTTAGTTTCAAATCAGCTCTGACAGCTGGCTGCCAGGCAAGGTTTTTTTTCAGCTCCAAATAGTCCAAATCCCAGAAACAAGGTAAGAAATGTAAGGGGGCTTTTAGGAAGATAGGGTTTAGTTAGGTTCAGAGTTTTTCCTGGTTTTCTACGTTTCCAGGGGTTTTCTGCATGCTGCCATGTCTGCCTGAAAATGACTTGGGCTAGTCAGTGACCTGGACCGGTTTTTCCTCAAAAAGCTGTCAGACCAGCAGCATCTATTTCGCAAAACAAAGCAAAATTAAAACAGAAGAAAAGACAACATGGAATCAACAATTCTTATTGGTTGTGAAATGTTACTTACATCTGCAGCAAAAGGATCTATTAATTCCATGCCAGAACCATCCAAAAAATGGCAAGTGGCTAGACAACCTCCACAGCCAGCATGTATCATGGCAGGTCCACAACAAAATTTTTGTCTCTGTTGTTCCTGAAATGCTAGCCAACCAAAAGGACCATCTCCGCAGTCTCCATCAAGGCAAATATCTGTGGATGCAGTTGCTTGTTGAACTAGAAATGGCAAAGCATCTAGAAGCTCACATAGTGGCTGTTTTTGCACATTTAAAAATGTACATTCCTCTTCAGATGCATTGTATGTTGAAGACCTTGCACTCTCATTACCAAGAACATTAGGTGAATTTGAAGGTTTGCGAGCTCCCACAGATCTCCACACCCCAACTTGTGCAGTAAGGGGCCCATCGCGCATTTCTTCATCTACATCACCAGCAATCCTCACTGGTATACACTCTCTCTTCTTTTGTTCTTGTTTAGTAGAAGCTTTTCCACACAGCATGCTAGTTTCATGGCATTGTGAAGCATTGGGTAACTGGTCCAGCAAAGTGCCAACGTTTAATTTGTTTGAACCAAATTGAACAATTTTACTGCTTGTCAACAGCATGTGCCTCATCCTGCACATAGCAGCCTGTAACATTGCACATTCAACTTCAGTAGCCAAAACTGTTCTAGGCATCATTAAGAATCCTCCTGCACCCAGCCCATTTTCAGTTTTCCTTGATTGAGCATACCTTCCATCTTTTGTAGAACCTGAATGAGTAATGGATGGAAATATTGAATCTCTCCTTCGCACCACAGAAGTATTAGAATGAGTAACAACTGGCTTCTCATACAGCTGCTTTCCCAACTGAACATGCTTATAATGCTTCTTAATCTCAGTTTGGCTGCCTGTAATTGTATCATCCTTCCCTTTACAATTGTCATTTCCTTTACAAGAATATTCAGAATTTTTATCAGAGATTTCAAGGTAAGGAGAAGGCGGTGGTGTCGCACTGTACACATATGCATTAATATTTGATTCCACAGTTGGAATTTTTCTGGACACAGGAATATATGGACTTCTGAAAACAGATGAGCTAAGTTCACTCCTAGGAGCCTCAACCGGCGTATACTCTGGAGCAAACATCAACATAGCTTCAGCTTTTGGAAGCGATTCAACTTCTCCACTTGAAGGACCCGAAGACTGGCTGCCTGCTTGTGATGATCTGGAATCTTTCTGTGCCTCTTTGTTGCCAGCAACCTCATCTTTGACCGATACTGGCTGCTCACTAAAATCGCCCAAAGATGAAAAATCCACAACAGGAAAAAGCATTTGATCTGATCCGTCTAGCCCTCTGGCATCGGGACTACTCAGCCCATCTCCGCATTCACCAAGAGGAAATAAAAAGGCCTGAGACTCAGCAGAACCTGGAGGCTTTATAAGAAACATAGCTAATTGTCAGCCTTACAAAACTCAGCAGAAACTGGATGCTCCTAGCAATCAGTTTAGCTTTGAATTCGAAGTAAATAACTTTGATAAATAGTTTAATAAATAATTTCAGTATGAACTAGTTCGTACAATGAAATCATATACTTAAAGTAAGTTTTATACTCGTTACCACTAAAGCAAAAATGAATGGAAAGATACAAACTCTCCCTTTGACATTGATAATCATCTAAACTTTCAAGACAAACATGGCTTATTTCCTTCTTATATCTCAGACAATACCACAATGTGGTTGATTTGTATTACATGAAATATTGTTACATCAAGAGCTGAATTTACATTTCTTTGCCTAGTAAGTTAACTGAATACGTGCCAAATGATAATGAATCCCTCCATTGAAACTGAATGTCAAATGCATCTTTAGACCTGATACTGAAAAACCAGTTACCAAAAGTTCACTATATGCCAAAAAATGTCTTCTCGATATTTTTATGGAGACATCAACTAAACTCAAACATAAATGATTAATGACCAAACCAATGCAAATGTGTTCAGGCAAAAGGTTGAATACAACATTGATCAGTCTTTAAGTAGCAAAAGTAGAATATGACATTAGTTTGACAAATGAATTAAGTGGTTACATACTTTAACTCCACCAGTCTACATTTTGCTTGTATGCAGATAAATATTTTGTAATTCTTTCACACTGACCATGCATTCAGAGTAAATAACTTCAATAAATAGTTTAATAAATAATTTCAGTACGAACTAGTTCATACAATGAAATCATATACTTGGAGTAAGTTTCTAGTTCGTACAATGAAATCATCCACTCGGAGTAAGTTTTATACTCGTTACCACTGAAGCAAAAATGAATGGAAAGATACAAACTCTCCCTTTGACATTGATAATTATCTAAACTTTCAAGACAAACATGGCTTATTTCCTTCTTATATCTCAGACAATACCACAATGTGGTTGATTTGTATTACACGAAATATTGTTACATCAAGAGCTGAATTTACATTTCTTTGCCTGGTAAGTTAACTTAATACATGCCAAATGATAATGAATCCCTCCATTGAAACTGAATGTCAAATGCATCTTTAGACCTGATACTTAAAAACCAGTTAGATGAAACCAAAAGTTTACTATATGCCAAAAAATGTCTTCTCGATATCTTTATGGAGACATCAAATAAACTCAAACATAAATGATTAATGACCAAACCAATGCAAATGTGTTCAGGCAAAAGGATGAATACATCATTGATCAGTCTTTAAGTAGCAAAAGTAGAATATGAGATTAGTTTTACAAATGAATTAAGTGGTTACATACTTCAACTCCACCAGTCTACATTTTGCTTGTATGCAGATAAATATTTTGTAATTCTTTCACACTGACCATGCATTCCCCTTCAAACACAGTTGCAACAACTGCTCCATTGAAGAAGGTAACCATTTTTACCAATAACATCATACAAATACTAACATAAGTAATCAAGGATATACCAACAGTATTATATTGTAATGACCCATCTCGAATTAAAGAGAGCTTAGGGATATTAGCATGAATACAAGGCATGCGTATGATAGCTACATATGCATGCATCGCATGTATGGCACTAATATACATACTAGCTAATATTGGAAAATGACTAAGTATAGGGTAATGAACTGATTTTTGAAGTAATTACGTAACTCACCAGAATATAATGAATATATTGAGCGGGGTACTTGATATGTATACCACCATCATAATATATAATTAATACATTATTCCAAAATAAAGTAACTACAATGGATCACATACAAAATAAAAGGAAATTATACATTATACATTATAATTAATTAAAGATATGATAATGTTACAAGTCCTTTCCAACATAAATATGTTGGAAAGGACTTGTAACATTATCATATCTTTAATTAATTATAATGTATAATGTATAATTTCCTTTTATTTTGTATGATCCATTGTATTTACTTTATTTTGGAATAATGTAATATTATGATGGTGGTATACATATCAAGTACCCCCCTCGATATATTCATTATATTCTGGTGAATTACATATTTACTTCAAAAATCAGTTCATTACCCTATAGTTGGTCACTTTTCAATATTAGCTAGCATATATATTAGTGCAATACATGTGATGCATGCATTTTCAATATTAGCTAGCATATATATTAGTGCAATACATGTGATGCATGCATATGTAACTATCACACGCATGTCTCATATGCATGCTAATATCCCTAAGCTCTCTTTAATTTGAAATGGGTCATTACATATATCTTGTTATAGTTGTGGTGCGCTAAAAATTGCAAAATCTTATTCTCCGTGATAGTGAATCCCTCCATTGAAACTGAATGTCAAATGCATCATTAGACCTGATACTGAAAAACCAGTTACATGAAACCAAAAGTTGACTATATACGAAAAAATGACTTCTCAATATCCCTTTGGAGACATCAAATAAATAACATCAATGATTAATGACCAAACCAATGTCAATGTATTCAGACAAAAGGCTCAAGTGGCAATTCTTCCATGATAGAGTAGTACTTCACTATCTGAACTACAAACTAGTCCTAAACATGAAACTACAAAAAGAGAAGCAAGAAATCAAATATAGTGTCTTTTGTACATCATTTCCTTTTACTCATATGACTCAACTCAAAAGACAAATACTAAGGAAAATGTTGGGATAGGAGGATAATGGCCTCTGACAACTGGTGATACAATCCAATTTTCAGAAGACAAGGATGTTGAATGCTAGTATGACCATCTGCTAATATGACAAAACCAAACACCCTTTGGATCTTCATGTGCTGAACAACTGCTAGGCATGCTGGTGCAGCTATGAATGGAATGTATTGACTTGGTATTCTTGCAACTCCCATAGTGTGAAATTCACACATTGTCCTCATCATACATAACCCCTGACTAGCAGGGTGTGTGTTGGTCCCATAGTTGCCGGAGAGTGCCCCCCCCCCATCGAACCCACTCCCGAATCGCGCTGCGGACGGGAGCGGCTCCGGAGCGCCTCAAGAGCACGCTTCCGAAATCGCTCCCTGACGGGAGCGATTTTCGGGAGCGCGCTCCCGTAAAAAAATTTGCGCTCCCTACCATTTTCAGGAGCGCATTAGGGAGCGATCGCTTCGTCACTCCCAGAGCGATTTTTTAAGCCCGAGAGCGATCAAGGAGCGATCGCTCCCGATCGCTCCCGGGCATTAAAAAATCGCTCCGGGAGCAATTCGAACCGCGCCGAGAGCGGTTACGCGGAAAAAAATCCGCGGACTTGAAAAAAAAAACTAAATTTAAAAAAAAAAATTGTTTTAAAAGCCCAAAGGGCATAATTAAAATTTCATTATCACCATTGAGCAAGAGCTGAGGAGCAAGAGCTTGGCAAAGAAGCAAGGAGCAAGTGCTAAAGAGCGAGGAGCGAGGAGCAAGCCTGCGGAGGTAAGTAACTTAGTAATTTAGCTAATCTAGCTAGTTTAATTTAGTTAGGTAGTAATTTAGTCAACTTAATTTAGTTTATTGAGTTTTAAAATTATAAATTTGAATTAAATTAATAAATTAAGTTAATTAATCCCAATAAATTGAATTAATTTGCAGATTCTTGAATCAAAACCCTACAAACATCAAACACCATGGACCTGACTATATTTCTGGGCATTTTCTCTTCCTGTCCTTTTATGGTTATTTGTTGCTGGAGAGTAGGAAACGAAGGGGCCAAATTGAAGAGTGGGATGAAGAAGCTGGAGAAAGTTGAATTGGTGAGACCTCGGTGAGAAGGAGCTGGAGGAGGGTGAACAGGACCCTCAAAAAACTAAACAAGACCAAACCCCATTGTGGAAATATGTTAACAGGGCTGAAACAGGGAGGGGGTGGAACCACTAAATTTCATTGCCCCCAAAACACTGATTACACAGGTTCATACACCCGTGCTAGAAGACACCTCTGCGGGAAAAGGCGATGGGATGGAGACAAACAAATAGGAATCAAAACTTGTGCAGCGGTGTCAACAGCTAATAGAGCCAAATACATAAGGGAAGAGGAGGAAGCCCAATGCAAATCAAAAAAATCAAGGGGTTTCTTTGAACCAAGCTCACAATCACAAAGAACTCCTTCAGCATCCTCCCAAGGCAGTGGTTATGGAGGCACAGGGTCATCATCTTTAAGGCGTAGAACCATATCAGATTTCCTTGATGAGGGGTGTAGGAATGATGTGGATTCAAAGGTTGACAGGTTTCTCTCTGCATGTGGGATACCATTCAATGTTCTTTGCTCACCTTATTGGCATGAAACGGTTTCGGCCATAAATGATGCCCCTAAAGGATACAAGAGCCCTGGGTATGACAAGGCAAGAACCATTGGCCTTGATAATGAAAACGCAAAAATATCACATTCTTTGAATAGAATGACAAGTTCTTGGACTGAGCATGGGGTGTCCATTGTATCTGATGGATAGACAAATGTAAAAGGCAAGCCATTGATAAGTGTTCTTGTTGTGTCTGTTAATGGTCCAATCTTTCTAACTGCACATGATTACTCAGACAAGTTCAAGATCATCATCAACATTACAGAAGCATTACTTGAAACAATTGACTGTATTGGGCCATACAATGTCATCCAAGTCATCACTGATAATGCTACTAATTGTAGGGCAGCAGGAGCAATTATTGAGGATAAATACCCCAATATATTTTGGTCTGGATGTTTTGTTCACACATTGAACCTTCTGTTGCATGATATTGTCAAGAACAAAAATGAACAACACCAATGGATTGGTGATTTGTACAAGAAAGGCAAGAAAATGATAAAATTTATTACAAATCATAGCAATACCCATGGTCTTTTCCGCAATCACTCGAGATTGGAGTTGTTGAAGATTGCGAAGACGAGATTTGGTAGCTATTACCTCACCTTCAAGCGCCTTTTCAAGGTAAGAGAGTCAATGGCTAGCATGGTATCAAGTCCACATTGGCAGGTATTTAAGGAAAGGGCTACAAATGCAGCTGACAGGGGAGGTTTTGAATGGTGGAGGAGGCCGCTCTTGATGGTCAATTTTCGATAAGTGTGAGACAAGTTTTGGATTTCACCAAGCCCATTTATCACATGATTCGGTTTGCAGATAAAGACAAACTAGTGATTGGCGAGGTGTATGAGCAGATGGACACCATGTTGAGGCAAATAAAAGATATTGTTCATAACAGAGATCCCGACTTGTACAAACTGATTCACGATTGTGTGTGTGAACGGTGGAATAAACTTAGTCTTCCACTACATTGCTTGGCGTATATCCTTACGCCAAAATACTACTCTACGTCTTGGTTGGGCCAACCTACAGCAAGGGGTGGGGTTAGGACCAAACCCCATTTAGATCCAGAGGTAACTAGAGGATATTTGGAAGCATTAGAAAAATTGGTACCTAACAGGGAGGAATGTGCAGCTGTGCACCTTGAAATAGGCAGATACTTCAGTGGCACTGGTTTGTATGGTAACTTCCATGCAATGGATGACAGAGATAGATTTGATACTCTCACATGGTGGGAAACATATGGCGGGCAGGGACTTTTGCCAAAATTGGCAAAAAAAGTTCTTTCACAGGTTGTAAATACTTTTTCTGCAGAGAGGTGTTGGAGCACCTACAGCTACATACACAATGTGAAAAGGAACAGACTCAATGAAAACCGAGCAGAAAGCTTGGTTTATGTGCACTACAGCTTGAGGTTGTTGAGTCATTACTGTGATCGGGCTAATGAGGATCCCACATATAGAATTTGGGACAATCACCCAGAGGATGACAATTTGGAGGATGGCATTATACATATTGAAGAACTGGAAAAGGAACTTGTAAGGGATGAAGATGATGCTTCCATGCCACCTCCACCTCCACCTCCACCATCCAGTAGCAGTGCTCGAGGTCCGAGTCTTGTTCCTTTGCTGTCGCCACCTTCATCTACACCCTCACGTGGAGGTTCTAGTTCTGGTCGTCGGTCTGTGCGGGAGACTCCGAGAAGACCACCACGACCTCCTTATGGGGGAGACTCTCGTGGCAAGGGCCACATGTAGATTTATCATTTACAGTTTACTTGTCTTTTTTATTTTCTATTGGA